>JAVHNF010060932.1:42299-54558 GCA_034783455.1 Micropsitta finschii | reverse complement strand
ATAAATCAATCAGTATTTATGTCTTCAGGGAAAAAGCCTAAAAGGCTCTAACACATGAAATATTAACCAAAAAACCTAAAATATATTCTGGAGAAGGAGCTGTCAGCATTTCCAAACTATGCTTCCCAAAGTAACCTGCCGCAAGTCAGTCAAGTAATATTAATAAAACCCAATCCAAAGGTATAATTAAATTAACCAGCAAGTTTTAGAGTCCTCTTTTCAAAGGCTGACAGTGAGCAGGGCTACAAGCATCCAGCACTACCCTCATCCATGACCAGTTCTTTAACAGCACAGCCATTAAACGATCAGCACTTCATCTTCTCTGAAGGTGCAACCTGCTTATTTCTCATTAAAATTTAGATCTTTCTTTTTTTTGAGGTGGGGATACCCTGATCAAGGCTGGTTTAAAAACTTTCATTCCTTTTTCTCACATTCACACCTGGTTTTTCCATAAGCATCCCACAAGTACAACTGTTTGTGTATTTTGTACTTCACAATATTACAAGTCTACTACAGCACATGCTCTTGGCAACAGGGATACAGACTGTTGCATTGTGCTGTTTATACTGTTTAAAGTGCATTCAATCCAGACAACTTCTTAGATCTATTAATTCTTTAAATCTTTAAAGGCCATGTTATATTCATGACAGTTACACTGCGTAATTTCCTCCTCCTTAAATAGAGCCACATGTCAGTGTGGCTATCAACTTTATTTTGCGGGGGGTTATTTGTTGGACTAGTGAGGGGTTTACTCATTCTAATCATTATTTCATTCTTTTTTTCACTGTTTTCATTAGATTTCATGCTGAAATGCTAAGCTGGACTAACACCAGTGACCTGCACAAATATCTCCAAAAGGGTTCTTGAGGTAGCTTAAATAAGTATAAGCACACTACAGTTAAGGATGAAGAGATAAAACAGAAGCATTGGTAAATGAATTTAGATTCTTGACTTGCAGTCCAGCACCAAGATGTACTAAGAGAAACAGCACCACAAGTGAAAAAGTAAGGGCCTCGTTACACAGACTAACACCAAAGAAGTATCCAGAGGGCAACCAGTTTGATCTGATATATGGGCTCAGAGCTACCTAAAAAAAACAGTGAAATTAGAGCAACTCATCTGTTTATTCACTTCTTCCAGACAGGGCATGCTGAACTATTTAAGTAGTTTCTCTTTAAAGGGGCAATTTTTTTGCAGTGCTTTCACTAAGACTTGAGGATAATTTTAGAATTACCGATTCTACCTGTCACTGTCAGGAAACAAAAAAATACCGGGGACTACAGAGAAGCTCCTGTGTCCCAGCTTACACTGTACCCTCAAGAACTAAGTTAATGGAGTGAAAAAGACAGAGATGGTATTTGCACTGGTGGCAAACATTTTTAGCATCTTCAATTAGGATACAGGGAATATAATCAGTTAAGTTGCATTTTGAATTAAAACTAAACTATTGAGTTAAAAGGATAAAAATAAAAATTGCTGATTGAGATAAATTTCAAATCAACATTAGACTCTACATTTTACCTGAAAGTGCTAAGTAAATATATTCTTCTGAATTCATAAAATCCTCCCTACCTCTTGCATCACTCACTTTTTTCAGATCTGCAGCACTAATGAAAAAGCACTCATGCTCTATAAAAATGTGATTTGGCACTTTCTAAATACGATCACTTTAAACTATCAGTTTCAATCTAGCAGCAGCAAGGGAAAATTATTATCTGGCATCTGCCACTTAGTAGCCTATGATATATACCAGTCATTTTATTGTGGTCTTAAAGGAAAATGTACCCCCAAAGCAAATGCATCAGAAATAGTGATACCTTTTGTCTTCCAGTGCTCTGGTCTAGTACCTGTGTTGAAGCCCAAGAATGGTTTATATGCATCTGCATACGTATAAAAATGCATGTCACACTTTGTGGGTTTTAAAACACTAGTTTATGCAATAAGAATGTAAATGTGAACTCACCAGTTGGTCATGATGAGTTTCAGCCTGCACTGACTTTCAAAAAAGCTTTCCTATTATCTATCCTATTATTAAAAAAAAAAAAAAACAAAACACAACACAACCTTAAAAGACTGTATGGTTTAATCACAATTTACTGCAGAGAGGGGAGAGAAATCACTAAAAAAACTAGTGCTCTGTGTGTCAATTGAAAGTGTAAAGAAATCACCTTCATTATTTGACTCTATCTTGTCTGTTCTCAAATAAAGTTTCATTAGAAATAACACTTCCTCTTCAACAATACATATGCATAGGTGACAGAAAGAGATGGTGATCTCTTACATACTTGCACCACCCCATGCTTTTTTTTTTTCCTTCTATTTCCAGAAAATAAACCATTCTGGTATGTAAAGCTAGGAATGCACAATGCCAGTCATTCAAAACAGTCTTTTAAACATTTTTTTTTTTTTTTTAATTCAAAAAAAGTTGAGCTGTGGGCATTGGAAAACAGGATCAAAGGGAAAAGTCTTTGTGACTTTGCTCTTTTGTGTGTTGGGTTCAGTTTGGTTTCTCTTTTTAAAAAGAAACTGCCTTTATTCTGTACAACTATGCTTAAAAAAAGCAAACAGAAACCATCTTTTTCTTCAGCCTCCTCTTCCCAAAAACTTTCAAAAGACATTTAAGCATGATGTCACAAAGCCCCACTTCAGAAGAAACTAAGCTAGCTACTAGGATTAGCTCTTGTCTTTATAGAAATGAATATCCCACACATTACTTTATATAAGTATAGAGTATAACTTGCACATATGCATTACATATATATAGTCAGCACATATACATGAATATAAAGTGAGTGTGTGTGTGCGTGCGTGTGTGTGTGTGTGCAGCTATGCTCATAACCCCATGCTCATAAACACACCTAAGGATCACTCAAGATCCTTACACTCAAGAGCAGCTGAAACAAAAGTTCCACATTTGCAGAATCAGTTTAAGGAGGTGTCCTGTAAAGGAATTTTGTTCATCTCCCATTCCCTCATTTTGCTACGAACAATTGTTGTGACAGGAGAGCAGGTCCACTTGTTTTAAAGTATAATCCACTTGCCAAACATGAGAAGAGCCACAAACTGTCTACTAACTAGTTTGGCTAAATGTTCAAACCAGAATCAGCTTACACAAGCTCATAGGTGCTGAAAGAGCAGAAAGCATTATCCAGCTGCCTCTGAACAGGTGACTGTTAAGATGAAAGAGGCTTCCATGCAAGTGATACAAAGCAGTATTTGGCACACTGCACGCACACACACACACACACACAGGAGAATCACCATCACTGTCACCTAGATTTTGAGATCACTTCCATTAGAACATATGCTACATGCCTAGCTAAAATGTAGCACACTTCATGAGTGCATCTTCTCAGTTCCCCACAGCTAAAAATTCAACAGCCTGCACTCACGACAGCCTTCACAGAAAAGCTCAAAGATCACCACACTGAACTTCCCTTTGAACAGGGCATAACATAGCTCTAATTGTCTAAACATCACACTACGAAACCCCTAAGATTATCAGAAACCCTTCTGTGTGAAAACAGCCCTCACTAGCAGAGTCACATGTCTTAAAATGCACATTGGTGAGTCTTCTACTTCATAATCCTTCCTTCTTGGTTTTCTAGATATTCACAAAATCCTTGTATCCCCCACTGTGCTCCAAGAACAATCTCAAAATTTCCAAGATCAAACAAAATTATCTTTCATAATGAGCACATTGGTCTTGAAAGGAGATTCAATCAGGTCATGTTGCAGCTGTTCCTTTTCTTGTTTGGTTGGTTTTGTTTTCAATTAAAAAAACAGTAGACATAAAGCATAGCTTTATTTGAATTCATGTTTTGCTGGAAAAGGTCTGTTAGTTAAAAAAAAAAAAAAAATCTTTATATTAAGGACAGTACCTCCTCATGAAACAAATATTGTATAGCATGAACATAATTCCTAGCATGTAATAATTTCTAATCATATAATTTAATAAGGCCTATTGAATTTTAGCAATAATTTACAGGCATAGTTGATATTTCACACATCCAAGACCTTCTATCTCACCATATGGGAAAAAAAACCCAAAACGCTGTTTCTTTGACCCAGAGGGGCTAACTTCGACCAGCATCCCATTTAACAAGCTATAGAAAAGCTCATTGAACAACTGAAAAAAACATCAATATAACCACTCATTAGGAGGCAACTCCAACATACTCTTCAGACAGCTCTTCAAGAAGTGTATCAAGTGAATGTTACTATAGTTTATAGATATGTCTACAAAGTAAGAATTTGGAAAACAACATGTATAAAGATTGCACAGAGCCAGAAAGCAATCCTCCTACCGATCCTGCCCTTGTTAAGAACAAAGATTCCTACTGAATGGCGAAACAGCATTATTAGAGAAGCAACAGTGCTGCCCTATGAAGTAGAAAGGACAAATGAGGAAGCTGGGGGCATGTATTTATCTGACCAATTCTCTCTTTGCTTAGGAAATTCCTGTACCCAAGTCTGGCTTTGAATTCGATACAGATTTATAAATGCATTACATCACCTTTCATATTTATCACCATTTATATATTTTTCACAATCTTAAACCAAAAATCTAGATATCATTTTGATTTACTCCACTGAATAAACAGAACATAGAACTTGGCACTTTTTTTTTTCTCCTCTTCAGAAAGTCAGTAACTCAACCTCTTACATTTCCACAGCACCTTACACACCAGAATTCTCAAATTCTTTACAAACTTCAAGTATCATCCATCTTGCAGAAAAGCCTTCTACAGGCAGGAACCTGGCCAGATAGTTACTACACCTCTTAAGAAAAAATAGAGTTTAAGAATTAAAGAGCAAAACACTTTGCCTCTCACAAGTACATTTTCTTGCAGCCGGACAGAACAAGCTATTCAAGTATCAAACACTGGCCCAGAACCTTACAGTCTCTTCTATAGAGGTGTTTATTTTTACTAGCTGAGGTTTTCATTACCAATACTTATCATTCCACAGACATTAAGACAGGCACACACAGAATTCTGGTGGAGTTCTTAGTGATTCACCACCACATACACACTTTCCACTCAGAAACGCTTGTTGGTGGGGCTCTTGTGACTCACCTCCAACGCACTTTCTTCCCCATCATCACTGTCCCTTGGTGGAGTGTTGGTGATTCATTAATGCCCATCTTAAGCAGTTTGCCAGATGACTATATAGTTACTTCTGCTTGCTGAATGGAAGTGCTCTTCAACACTAGTTTGTATCTCTAGTATATAAGCTCTGAAGACAAAGCTGTTCCATTACTATTGCCATGAACTGGTTCCTTCCTAGTTTTGCCTTGTCCTACTATTTTCTGGGGGCCAATGAAACACTTTTCCTTGGTATTTAATACCTCATTTTCCATATCATCAGGTAAATACAGGCTACTAGCAAAATGAACACTTCAGAAAACTTAAGAGCACTGTGAAGCCACTTTCAGACAGCCCATTAGGCTGAATCCCAGAGCCAGAACAGATTATTTTAGCTATAATTTAATACCTATGTCTTTTCCATCATCTACCAATTACTCATGGCTCAGATTATTCATTACTTGTACACACATACCTATAAAGAGATTTCCTCTACAGCTCTGAAATGCTACAACTCTCAAAAAAATTCTAGTTTGTTTCCAAAAAAGTAGACCAGCCTACAACAGCAGATACAAATGCATGCTGCCTGAAAAAAAAATCCAGTATCTGTTACTTCATTGACTTCAGGAAAGGTAATTTATTTAGAAGTAGCTTGCACTTTTCCTATTACTGGTAATTTATTTTCTCATTAAGTTTGCACCTATACATTCAAAATTACTGATCTATCAGGGAGGCAAAAAAAGAAGCATAGCAACACAAATGATTATGCTGTATTCTGCAAATTAACATCACTTTGAAACAGGGAAATGCATAAGCATATAGGAAGAGAGGGCTTCTGTGTGTGTGGTTTTACACGTTTTGTGTGTTGTGATCATACTGGTTTCTACAGCGTATAAAGCCTTATATCTACAGACTAGCATCCTTGTAAAGAAGTTGCTCTTCTGAATCACTAGAACCAGCCACTACACCTAGGAGGGTAAATGTATCAGTAACTGCAGACAGTAAGAGTTGTCAGCAGTGTGGGAGTGGGGGGAAACACCTCACACACCCCTCTAACTACAAAACTACATAGGAAGCTACACAGGTTACAACTGGAAAAATATGCTAAAATAAATAGTCCATAGGAAATCAATCAGAATTTGTGCAGCCCAGTGTCTCAATAAAAAACAAAAACATCATCATAGCCAGCATTCTGTGCACACCCTCTGACTCAAACTGGTATCTAATGGAAAAGCATGAATAAAAGCAGTACTCACCTCAAGCATAATAAGGAAGCAGGCTATGAATTCTTGATCAATTACTCAAACCTCACCAGGATGTGAGCCCACAGCCTCCCCAAACTCAAGCCAGAGCGGATGTGGTTTTCCCGTTGCATAGATGAATAAAACCCACAACGCTTTTAGTCTGTCTTATGCAAATACATTATTTTTTTTTTTCCATTTGGATTAAAGGAGTAAGACTCAAGAGGCTGCATTAATACAGAAAATATTTGTGACAATTTAACACAGAGTTAGAAGCAGCATGGCTTTACCTTCAAGCCTCTTGAAAGAACTCCCACCCTTCTGCAACTAGCAGGCACACTCAATCCACAGCAAACGAAAGTGAGTGAAGCCTTCTAACACAAGGGTGAGTACTCACCCAGTGGTAACACCAGCAGCACACCTGAACCCTGGCTGCTAGTGCCGTTTTAGGTTCTGTAGGTTACAATTTTCAACATGCAACCACTGCCTGATCATCAAAAGATCTAGGGCTCTGTAAGTAAAATATGTGCAACACAGCATATAATCAAATGCAAAAGCATGACAGAAAAACAAAAGCACCATTAAACCACCACGAATTTGTTCCTAGATGGGACTAAGAAAGCTGTGCTTCATCAGCATATATTCTAGTGCCAAATACCTCCAGAAAAAGACAAAAAAAAACTGCCTGTAATACCTGTATACTTACAGAAAAAACTTACCAGAGACATAACCATATACTGTGGCACACACATATCCTACAAAGCAACAAGTCCAAGATTATACAGCATGTTTTTCCTTTTTAAACCTTCTACCCATTTACTCAACTTCTAGTCATACATCATGTATGTATGACTTTGCTTCTGCAACTTTTATAACATTACATTCTGAAAGCAAAAATGAGATACAAGTAAGAATATATTTAAGGATATATTAACTAACACTATTTTCATGCATTAATAATCAAATGCAGCCAAATACTGTTACTCATGATTTAGTGTATATAAATTAAGGTTCTAGACAATTTTGACTTTTTCCTAACTACGTAATCACAAAAGCTTGAGCACTTACATGCTTTGTAAATGTCCCTTCCCCTGAATAAAACAATAAATATTTCTAAATTACTTTTATTCAACCTAATTATTTCACATTTTGCACCTAAGGAAATATTTTAGGCCAGAATTCCTTAGCCTGAATTACACAAGAATCTCCATGAAGCATGAGACTTTACCACTTAGTACTTGTAGAACCAAGCTATACAGGCAGCACTGTATCACCCCTTACTTTGTTTTCATAGCTTTACCCAGCATATCTGTTGTTATGACAGCTGCAAACTCACCCCATTACTCAGCCCTCTTCTCCCTGCTTAGCATTACAGTCCTGTTTGCCTTTTGCATACATCCATTCACACATGTCCTGCTACACTGGCAAACTCTGAAGAACCATATGTGGCACTATTATTTATGTTTTCCTTCCTTCTCTCAGAACCAGGCTCACATCAGTCCACCACTTTCCTCTTCAGTATTACCAGTGCTAGTCTGCATCCTTAATATCATTCTTGCTTCAGCTACCAAACTTCTCACAGCTGCCTTTCATCCTCAAATCTAACCTGTGTCACTAAAAACTACCTTCTGCACTAGCAGAAGTCTGGGGCTGATCACAGTCCCCTTATTATATATCCATATATTGTCTTCACACAGGTTGCTCTCTCTGCAATTGCCCATAGCTGTTGGGTAGTTTAAGTCATGAAGAGTTATTAAAAGAACTGGCAACAGCATCACATATACCCTCTCATGACAGAGTGGAACCAGTGGTAGTATCTTTTCTGCGTTTGGGATTTAGCAAAAGAATAAATTAAATTTTTTCGAAAGGTGGAAGATAAAATGGGAAGAGTTTTAGAGTAGAAAACAATGTGTAACTAAAAAAAGGGACAGGGTAAGGACAGGAACCTTCACGTGAATAGCAATCACCCACTCCCTTTAGGCAGAGGCTCAGCGGGTAACATGCTAATTCAACTGAGAAACACAACTTTCAGTATTGTTTAACCTGCATCGCAGGCTGTTATATTTACTTCAAGTGCATAAGCTAAATGGGGAATTTCAGAGCCACAGTTTAAAATAACTTAAAATGCTTTAGAATATTCATTAGGCAGCTGCTGAAATCCTGTCTCCTGCCCTTCTTCTGATCACTCCAACAGGAAATGCCACTCTCCGTTAGCTGACACTTTTGCAAAGTTATGTGAAATTTTATCGACAGCAGACTAGTCAGTGCAAACTTCTGACTCAGTGCTCTTCTGCAGTTTCAACAGCTGCCTCAGGAGCAGGGCAGCAAGGAATCAAACCAAAGGTGAAAATCATGATTTCCTTTCCCTGCTGCTACGAAAATCTGATTCCAGCAAAACCAAGACTTTATCCTAAGATTTTTCAAAGGTGGTCCAATACACTTTGCTGCCTAGAAAACTGAGATCTTTACATGGATGCATGTATATCCAACACCATCATAAGCGAAAGGACAGAGGAAGGATTCTCTTCCAAAAGAAACATGCACACAATATGTTCTCCTGCAAGAACTGCACACTCCTCAATATATGGATTCTCTTCTTTCCATGCCATCAGGCTTATCTTTTTTATTCTTTCAGTTACTCATATTACGCAATTTTTAACTCTAACATAACTTTAAGAAAGTAAAAAAAATGTTGGAACCTCAAGATGTATTGTATGCCAGAGGAAACTTAGTTTAGTATTTACCTTTATATTGCCCTATTCATTTTTATATTTATATTCATATTTATATTGCCTATATTCAGCCCTACTGGGCAATATAAATATTTACTGCACCTGCCCAAAAGATTGAGCCTCTATGGTCATAAGCATCTGTCTTGAACATAAGAGATAGTGAGAACTACAGTAATCCTTAAACTTGCCCATCTGTTGTACTTGGTGAATTTTAATTTCTCTGAAACATCTCTGTAAGAGTCACTTTAAGTTTACTTAAGTAATAAGTCACTTTCAGTTTACTTAAACAATATGCAAAACATCTGGGTGAAAGGATAAAACCTTAAATGGAAAAAAAGACTCAAGAAAGATGTTTATACACCACAGTCAATTATGCAGTCAACATGTATAACAGCAGTTTCTCTTTGAACAGTAGCAAAGCCATCTCTTCAGAGTGACAC
This sequence comes from Micropsitta finschii, assembly GCA_034783455.1. Taxonomy (NCBI): domain Eukaryota; kingdom Metazoa; phylum Chordata; class Aves; order Psittaciformes; family Psittacidae; genus Micropsitta; species Micropsitta finschii. The sequence goes on along the minus strand of JAVHNF010060932.1, from coordinate 45,058 downwards.
TGTACAAGTACATAAGATTAAAATAAATGGAAAGGGGGTATTTTATTCATTTAAAATAAGTCTTTTCAAGGAAACTTGGTAAACATGCACTTTGTGAGTTATGTCCCAGTGCTGGATAGACCTTCCAAAAAATATAACTCATTCACTAAAGGCTAACAGAGGCAGCTTTAAGACTTGGAAAATTTAGCCAACAAAATCTGTAAAGCTGAGTTTTCACTTCGCTTTAAGTAAAACTTACTGGACAAGTATGCATATAGCATATAAACATCTAGAAGATCTGGAAGCAGAGAGAGTAATGAGCCTGCAGGCTGCAAGTGTTTCACACTGGAATTGATACGAACTTAAAACACAATGCAAGTCATTATATCAAAATGGCAAATCACAAACAAGCCAGCTTTTCACATCCCCTCTTGACATTCACCAATTGCACTTCATCCCTGTTGTTAGTTACAGTGAGAAAGTGCATGTGGTTCAGAGCCAAAGAACATACTTCTAAGTTCCTGCAGGGAAGTCATCAGCCTGGGTTTCTGGTACTAGAAAAGCTAAGAAACAGCACCAGCACCACAGTTCATTTACTGACATTATCTGTCACAAATTGTTATATTCCTACATAAAGCTGGCAAAAAGCCCAATTAAGTTGCTATTAAAAATAAAGGAACAGTTAACAATGCCAGTAAGAGATCAGACTCTGCAAAACTTGGTTTTTTAATCTTGTTTGTGAAAGGTTACACTTCTATGTGTCTTCTATGTCTTCTGAAAGCCAGAAAGAAGCTCTCCTTTATAGCCAAGTTTACCAAAGTAAAACAACAATATTTAACATATTTGGTGGAATTTTGTAGAAATTTTAAAGACACTTTCCTCATGAAATAGAAACTCTGAGGAAGTTAGAAAATTACTTAGAGAAGACAAAATAAACACAATGGCAATTATAACATCAGAATTGTTTGGATTCTATTTCAAAACCAGAAAGAATTCAAAATATGACCAGTAAACTGTAAGATCCATGCTTACCTTAGATCACCAAATACAGTCCCAAGTAGATTTAAAATTTTGCAATGATTTAAGATTACCAAGCATCCTTGTGCACAATAAACCAGATAATCCAAGAAGTTCTGCATTATAGCTGCATCTACATCCTGAAAACCCTGAACACCAAGACTACACTTTCCCAGCTATGGGTCCAAGCTGTTTTCCTTTCATCCATGTTTGACCATGTGGGTTCATTACAGTTGTCACCAAACTTCATTTAGGCAGTGCCAGTTGGCATTACAGGACAACTCCCCGAGCTGGACACAGCTATGGCAGAACCTGCTGCCCAACACAGTGCATCTACAGAGGGAGTGAAAAATAACAAAAACACCCTACCTCTACACCTTTAGGCTTTTTACTGTTAAGATATTCTTGCAGAGTCGAAATTACCTGCAATGACGAATGTTGCTCAGTAGCAGGCTGTGGTCACTCAGTGCTTACCATACTGAGCCAAACTCATATTTAAGGTAATTGAATTTTGAACAAATTAAAGACCAGTCCAGGAACTTAAACCTCAGATTTCTTGTTTTCTCAATATAAGTGAGTGTGAGCTTCACTCATTTAAATTAACTCCTTGTCCACTCATTAAGTCAGGAAACAGGTGGGGGGAATGGGCAAATGTCTCAAGACAATTTCTCAATTTGATCATATTCAGCTACTTAATACCCTCCACCTTCTTTAATTAAGACTGCACTTATCCCCCACTTAAGCAACTTTAGTTCTCCACTGCACTATCATCTCAGCCTGACTGAATGAAGAAAAACCTATCTGAAATTTTTCAACAGAGATAGTTTGAATTATGAGTGCCACAACTCTGCCTTAGACTTGGATGTGGGTTTTGCATGACTCAGTAAATGAACTACTAGAAATAACAACTATAAACTTAAAAGCTGATAATATCTCAATAAATGAAACAATAATGCCATTTTACTGTCCCACTAAAACTAGTGCTAAGAGCTGTAACTCTTCATCCATGAAGATATGTAGTGCTGTGAAAGATCTTCATGGGAGCATACATTTTCATGTTCTTTTGAACACACAAAAACTTTGTTACATGGGGCTACAGATGGTAGAAGCACCAGTATTTTATCTTTTGGTCTCCACAAAACAGCAGATGCCACCCCACCAGTATTCCTATGAGAAACAGGAATTAGTCAGATGGTTTGGTTGCATAGGTATACTGAATAGCCCAGTTCGTAAATGCTAAAGACACTTGCAGATCTACAGTTAAAGCTTCAATTTCCATGCTTAAGGTCTTAAATGGAGTTGGGAGTGCTTCTGACACCTGCGATTCACTAAGGAAAAAGTGCTCTGGACTAAATCTCATCTGTATACCTTACCTCCTTCTACAGCTGCAGCACCTGCCTCTGCATTGTGACCCAAGAGTTTCCATATAGTAAGGCAGGATGTGTATTTGCACTCTCTTTCACTTAAGATTTCCCCATGGTATCAGAGTGAGGTTTATTTGTGGGTAAGGATTTCTTTGTGTGCATTTTAGTTTGTTTGGGGTTGTTCTGTTTGCTTTGTTTTACTGTATCATCTACATTTCATCTCTTAGACCACAACGCTTTAAAGACTTAAGGCCTGTGCCTATTAAGAGTGAAGGCTCGATTTTCATTCACTCTGTGTTTATTTTGTCTAAATGATACTGGTGGTAAACTCACAGAACTAGATGGAAATCTCAGATGGAAAAGTCTTTTATGCAGCTCTACAACATACTAGATGCCAGA
>JAVHNF010060932.1:31214-42199 GCA_034783455.1 Micropsitta finschii | reverse complement strand
AGCACCGGTCCCAGCACCGACCCCTGAGGGACTCCACTGGTCACAGACCTCCAGCTAGATTCTGCCCCATTGACCACAACTCTCTACAAAACTTGGTGGTTTGATATGGGGGTGGTAGTGTCTGGCCTCTTCATACCTTTGAAATTTTCTGGCTTACAGCAGAGGGTCTTAAGTAGATTAATATTAATATTAATGTTGCCTGTATCTTAAAGGAAAGCTGAGTTTAGGCTCCCCTTTGTTGTATATTTAACATCTGCCAAATACTTACAGAATAGGGCGTTTCAAAGCTGTTATTGTTTCAGTTAGACAAAGTGGCTTCTAATTGAAACCAGGAGTGACTGATCCATACTTTTAATTTTGCACAGACTTCCATGTTTGGCACTTAACACAGAAACTGGGAACTGGGCATTGAGACACCAAATTTCTTCATTTTCACACCTCCAAGTTGGAGTTTATGGATGTTACAATGAAGAAAGCTTGGAGTTATTCTGTGCAAGCTTTCCTTTTGTGCGAATTTCAATTTTAGTTATATTAAAATAAATAAAAATATTGATTAAATATTAAATAAAATATCTGTTTAAAAATACTGAATTCTGATTTCACTTAGATCTAGAGAAATTTAGTATCCTTTGTGAATTTGCACAGCTCAAGGCAATGTTAAGAGATTGTAGAAACTTTTGAGTGATGGTGAATGTCATTGCTAGAAAAGTGAACTATATGTACAGCCTTATTTCCAGTCATTCTTAGAAGCCCAATTCATGTTTGCTGGTGGATCTAGCTGGAGCAGCTGAAGCTGTTATCCCTCCCAATGGGCTGTGTCTCTGTTGCGGAGATTGCTGTGTTCGTGGTACACTGACTGAATGAGATATGCCTCCAGTCTTCAATAATATTCACCCATGCATATTAGCCTTTACTGCATCTAGTGGTAGTTTGTCAGGTCAGTTTTCCCTTTCTCCAAACTAATTGGAAAAATGGGAAGCAGAATGTAACCTAAAATCCTGTAGGTTCCTAAAACAAGGTGGATAAGGATATGATTTGTAAACTCTTACTCTGATTGTCACCTCTGATTCTTGTGATCAGCATGGAAATGGAGGAAATGTAGTTTAGAGCTAGCAGGACTCTTTATGGAATAACACTTTATTCATCCTCCTTAACGAATTGCCTTGAACAGACTCTAAACCTCAATTCCCATCTCTGCACAATGGCTCTTCCAGATAAATGTAGTCAGGATAGTTTTTTTTGAGGAGTTTTCTTAATCTGATTTCCCACAGTCAAGATGACAACAGTGGAAACTGAGCAGATGTCAGAGAAAGGGCATCAAAACAGTTTTGATGGTTTTGTTTTAGTAAGGATCCAATTGATATTGACAAAAGTAAAATTGGAACATTAGCATAGCTCCTGGAAATCTTTCAGGAAATCTTTGGAACTAAATGGCATGGCAAAGTATAAGTGACAATTAGGCTTTGCTTGCTGCTTGGTAGGTCAAATGACTGCCATGCTTCCTAATGCCATGTAAAATGAAACAGTGGTGTATCTGTAACACAGAGACCTTTGGCCAATTCACCGTTGATGTCTGAATCATTTTTTTCCCCTGCTTTTCAGACTGAATTTAGAATGCGGGACCCATGATATGCAAAAGTCCATTTTAGAGATAATTGCCCTCTTGATGCTCATCAAAGGGTTAGTGTCCAGTGTGGAATGCCTCAAGTGAACAGGCCTTTTTTAAGTTCAAAAAAACCCAACCAAAAGCAACAAAGAGAACCCCCCTTTCTCTTTGTGTCTTGGAACTTTGTTTCATGAGTTGTTTTAAGACATGGATTTAGATTATGTCTTCACTTGTAATTAATGGTTTGTCTTGACTTGAAATCTGATCATATTTGCAGATACTAAGAAATGTTTTTAAACATGCCTGTGTCTCTTGTCTGCTATTGTACAATGTCCTTGGATAATAATGAAAGAAGCAGCTATTGAATTGTATGAAATCATAGAATCATAGGATAATTAGGGTTGGAAAGGACCTTAAGATCAACCAGTTGCAAACCCCCTGCTATGGGCAGGGATATCTCCCACTAAACCATGTCACCCAAGACTCCAGATTGACATTCTAGATTTACACACAATAAAAATCAGATGAAGCTTTTTTGCACTACCATTTGTTTGGATCTGGAATTTGTCACCAGATCAACTTCACTCCTAGGTTTAATGTGGTTAAATATTATATATAGTTAAATATTACCACTGGTGTAGATAGGCAGTTTGCAAGCAGCTGATGCTTTGCTGATCCTTAATGGGGTGCTTGCAGAATTAAATGTACAAGTTCATTTTCTTATCCTACAATTGGTATCTAGGAAAATTGCATTATTTAGGAACTGCATTGGACTGAAAGTAGCACCTAACCTGATTTTTCCTTGAGGCACCTTTCAGCAAGGTCACTTTGGTGTGTCTCCACTAGTTTTTGAGTGTGCGGTGCTATGAGGTTGAGAAGTGGCTTCACTGTGCCTTGGGCCTCAGTGCTGTTGCTGCTCTTTTAATTAGGCTTCATGCTACCCATTCACCAAGGAAAAATGATAATCACAGGCCGCAGCTCTTACTGTGCTTACATTGCTTAATTGTGGCCTGAAAATAGAAGGAAAAAGAACAAAGTGCAGCTGCAGAGGTGGAGGGTCATTACTGGGAGGAGGCCAGTTGAGAGCTGGTCCTCCATTCTCCTCAGTGGTGCATGTAGGCAGCCTGGCAGGTTGTCCATAGCCCTTCAGGAGGGATCATCCTCTGGGAAAAGTCCACACTAATGCCCTCTTCACAACACCCAGCCACTTCTGGTTATTCTTGTGCAGTCCTGGTGTTGGCAACACACATGTGGGATGCTCTGTGGGCCACCGTGACTCAGCCTGCGGTGACTAGAGGCCAGAAATGCTGTTGTTACTGCTAGTGGGCATGACTTCATTCGTGTGTCAGACCTGGGCTTGAGCTACTGACATAGAGGTCCCCTGGGAACAAGTTTATCACTTTTTTCGGTATTTGGTGCTTTTCTTAAGGAGATCTCCTGGAAAAATTCACCTTTTGATTAAAACCAACAACTTTGGAGAAGTTGGAAAGGTGAACCCATAACCTCTACAAGACAAACAGAAGAAAATCACTGTATCTTTAAAATCTTTAGGTTTTTAAGTCCTCAAAATAGCTGACTACTGCCTTTTGAATGGTAACCCTAGGCCCTTCTGAAAATACTCTTTTCTAGAAGTCAAACATCAACTGCCATGGTGACTAATTGCACAGTGTCAGATGGCGTAAAGCTGTTCAGGAGCATAGAAAGTCATCTAGGTGACTTTCATCCTGTATCTTTGCTCCTTTTGCACATGCACACACAAAATCCAGTCCTTGATGAGAGTGTAGAGTTTGGGCTTTGCTGGAGATTTGAATGGTGCTTATGTTTTTTGGCTCTGATTTTGATACACTTGCTTGTACCGTAACAGTCTAAGAGGTGCCTTGTCTTTAAAGCAAAGATACCCAGGTAATAGTTTGTTTCCAGGATGAATGTTCCCACCACCTGTCCTTGCTCTCAGAGTCAAAGCTGAAATACTTGTTGACCTAAATAATTTATTTCTAAGAACTGCTTTTTCACTGATAATCTCATGGCTATTTGCATAGGAGTGGAAGTATAATGTGTTGTGCTTTATGCTGTGCTTTCTCTGTATTCTCCTCTGTACTAAGTGCTGTGTATGCTTCTGCTGAAGAACATAGCTCAGTGGCTTACCCGGGATTCTCCTCCCTGCCGAAGCATGAGGGTTTTATGCAAATATGCCATACTTGTTCCTTCCATCTGCTGTCAAATTCAGCTGTGCCAAAGAAAGGTCCTGGTTTTTCTTTTTCTCTTTAACACAGCCCACACCCCTGGAAGCTGCAGTCACATTTTCCACTAACCACAGAGCTGGGAGAGACGGCACGTGTGTTTTAAGTAAAGCTGGGAGGAGAACTGATGTAATAATGTAATGCTTTCTGGGATCTGTTTGTGTTCGGGACATTTTTGTTCCTTTTCTTTCCACATCTGTCCCCCTCAACCCTTGCCTGCTGTATGGGTTATTTTGTTGAAGATATTTTCTTTCCTTGCTGCAAACTGCAGTGGTTTGCAAGGGTGGCTCTGACACCTCAAGCTCAAGTAGGGGTGGGTTTCTTTAACGTCTCTAAAGTCACAAGGTGTTGTGATGTACCTTTCTTCTCTGGAGGATATAAGTGAATTCAGTGGTGCTCTGATAGAGCACATGAGCAATATATGTCCGTGTTTTCTAGTTGGACAGAGCCTTGGATGACATGGTTTAGTGGGAGGTGTCCCTGCCCATGGCAGGGGAATTGGAACTAGATCATAAGGTCCTTTCCAACCCTAACTATTCTATGATTCTATGACTCTAAGTTGAACTCCAACCAACTACTGAAGTTGAGATAGCCGCAAGTAGAAGTACCAATGTACTCTGGCATTCTACAGGCTTCTTTTTTTTCCATGATATACTATATTCTTACATTATTTCCTGAAGCTTGAATAAAAATAAGTGATTTTCTTCATGTTTTTATCCTGGAATTTACATAGGTCATTTGTACTTAGAAAGCCTGGAAAACAAACTGAAAAAATATCCTCCTTGTACTGCTGGCCTTTCAAAGGCTATAAAAGTGTCATTTAAAAAGCTGTTGTTTCCAAGGGACATACAATGATTACATTATTTCAGCTTCCATTTTTATGAAGGAAACTTCTGGTTCCTCTGGTGGTCTTGCATTACCCTCATTTTACTACATATAATACTTGTTTCCTTTAGTATTCCAGGCCTGTCTTAAAAAGAGGAACTCTCACAGCAGTCTGCTAGCTTTCAAATGCTCTAAAGAAACATAAATGGCAATCTATTTAAGGAATTGTTTTTCTAACACCAAAGAGAAGTATTTGGGCTTTGGATAGAATGCAAAATTACCACTCAAGTCAGTGAAAGAAGTGTTTGGATGATAAACCAAGACCAATAGTGACATACCACAATCTTTTCCTATTTACACTGGATAAAAACAGTGCACTGGACACTGACCAAGCAAATTTAAAAAGAGTTCTTTTTTTCTACCAACAAGCCTCCTACAGTCTATCCAAGTCTCCCACCCTCTTTAATGCAATTAATCATCCTGAATGATGCAGTACCTGCTAGGTTTTTTCCCCTCTTCACTCTTCTTCCTTTAGGACAAACTCCTTTAATGAAAACACTCCACCCTATGAAGGTTCCTAGCTGTTCTTCACTACTTTTATACTTAAGTTTTGATGTCATTCTCACAGGAAGAAAAAAGCTGCTGAATTTCTCTGTATATTGCAGTATATTGTAGTTCATCTTTCTGTCAATCAGACCTGTGACTAATATTTCTGATATTTTTGCATTTATTGAATCCTGAAGAACATTTTCTGGCCATTCCTTGTCCCATGCACTATTTTGCTTTCCCCTTTCAAACTACAGCATTCTCCACCCCCCCACCCAATTGCTGCATTCCACCATTTTCTGGGGTGTTGGACAGGAGCACATTTGCCTGGATGATTTTCATACCCTGCTGCTAAAGCATAACCCCTGGATCTCAGTTTTCTGTAAGCACGTTTTTGTTATTCTTGCTTCTCTTGTGCATTGCACAATACACACATTCAGAAGAGCAGACACAGGAAGAGTAAAGAAATGTGATCTTACTTGTGTAATAAAGACAAAGGAAGCCTCCAGAGAAGCTGAAGGGGCAGAGTTTATGGGATACAAAGAGGCTGAGAAACAGATACAGGGTGGAGAAGCAAAGAACATTTTGTAGGCCCTTACATGATCTGACATTTCTCTTCAGTTTACTATCCAAAACTCAACTTCTCATCAAAATACAGAAATGGCTTACTTCTAGGTTTCATTTACAACTCTAAATTATTATGTATGTGCATTTATGTATGAGATTATTTTAATTTTGAGTTACTTGACAAATTTCATTTGGGGTAAACACCTTTGAATACCTGAAGCCAAATTCCTGTTAACTATGATATCCCTTACTGTTCTTTCTTTTGTGTAGGGCTTCATGTGTTCTTAGACAGCCACTAGGCTCCACTTAACTGATTACTGATGTTTTTCACACTCTTACACATTTCACCCTCTTACACATTTCACCCTCTTACACAAAATAGACAGTGAGTCTATTGTTGCCCAGCTCTAACTTCCTATTCCTATGTAACACACTGAAATTTTGGCAACTGATGTTGCATTACATGTGGGTGGCTTAGATATGTATTTTATAGTGATCCTAGAACTAATTAAGCATGTTCTGTTTGACATTAGTTAGCAGGGACTCCCTCAAACTGAAAAAGGAATAAAAATATAGCTACTCAAAATTTGAGACATCTCTCCTAAGCTTATGAGACCCATGTTGCTGTTTCACTAAGACTGCTTGTTAAAAGAAAGGAAAAAAAGTTAGAGATAAAAAAACCAAACTCAACAACACCACAAAATAAAATAAATCAATAAACAAAACACACACACTCCCAAACAAACAACTATTCCAGCATCATATACATCTGCATTACCCTCCAGGACCTGTATGTAGCTAAAAATAAAATCATGACTTAAAGTATTTCTGATACTACAGAATGCCAGTTCCTGTAAGGCATATTTAGGACTACTGTTTGTGGTTTGGTTTTAGTTTTGTTTGGAGGTTGGTTTTTTGGGTTTGGTTTGCTGTTTTCTTTTATCTTCTTCCATTATTCATCTCTGTAGAAAATTCCTATTTGCCCAAGATTCTCTTTAAAATGAAGAGAAGATTTCATCTTTGGAAACAGTCTACTCAGAAGACCACGAAACCCCTGCCATTCTTGGGACTTTAAACTCATTAACCTCCTTACAACTATTATCAGAGGACTTTCAATACTTAAATCTAAGCATCTAGCATTTTCAAATGCTGGAATGTCACCAATGACAATGAATGGCTTTGGACCTGAGTGCTGGATAGCTTCCATGTCTGGCCAAGGATTTGCTGAATTTACATTGAATACTTGGACTGGATTCTAAAACCCTGTATTTGGATTTCAGGCTTTGGCACTGACCTATTTGTATCCCTAACAGTAATAAATTACATAGATAAGAATTTCATACTGATTTAAGAACCTCAACTGACAGTGTCTTCACAAAGCCTGCACAAAGATGAACTTCCACCTGAGAACTGTTGGGGAACTTATTATTATAGTAACGAGACTTAAGTCACCATTATAATAAGACTTCATACCAAACTGTCAGGTTAGTAAGTAATAATTGAAGAAATTAAAAAAATTAGAAACCCTACAACTCTCTAGACAAAGTAATACACAGGCTGCCAAGGAGGATGCACCCAAGGCTAAACAGATCTCTGTAGCCAAACCCTTATGTCCTGCAGGCAGATAGCCCTTTATTCCAATTCCTATACACTGCATACATTATCTGGAACTTATCATTTACTCATAGGGTACCATCAGAGGAATACCAGAGGGCCTTGCACACAAGCATGTGCTGGCACTAAGCAGTATATTATAGAATCACAGAATAGCTTGGTTTGGAAGGGACCCTCAAAGGTCATTTAGTCCAACTCCCCTGCTACAGGAAGGAGAGTTCCTTCCGCTCGACCAGGTTGCTCAGAACCACATCCAACTTGGCCCTGAATGTCCCCAGGGAGAATATATTACTTTGAGAATGCACAGTTTTGTGTGATAATCATTCAGTATAATCCAAAAAGAACATACTAGAAGAAGGTATTTGTACAAAGCCACTGAATGGCACGTATTTGCAAAAGGAAGAGAGCAGAGGGCGAAGAGAGGAAAAGGGTGGGTAACCAAATTGATATTTGGCTGCACATATAGTGGAGATTTTAAGTCTATGATGAAATAAGTATGTCATTGGAAAATAACTCAGACAAAGAAAGAAGTGTTTAGCCACTGCAACAGAAAAATAAAAATACTAGGAAGTGGTGAAGACAATCAACACAGCACAGCTTTTTATACCATGTCCACAGTACTGCAATTTAGATGAAGAATAAAAGCAAATTAAAAAGAAATACTAGATCTGCACTAATAAAACCCTCTGAATGGTTTTGGCTGCAAATTTGCCAGTTATGTTTGTATAAATGCCACACAAAAAGATCCCAACTCGGACAGTACTAGGCACTGAGAACTAAAATCCCAATAAGTGCCCCAAAATAAGTCATCCCAGGTAATGCTATCAAAAGTTGAGTTTTTCACCATCACATGACTATGTGGGTATTTCATTAGATTTCACTCTGGAATGATGGAAACAGCCGTTTCCAAGAAGCACTTAGACAGTTCCTCTTTAAGTAGTATCATTAGTGGGTTGTGATAGTGAACTACTTTTTCTTCCATGCAACCATATGGAAAAGGTAAGAAATTATATTACTGTTTTATTTGAAATTATCAAAATCTATTAGTTAATAACTTTTAAAATCAATTTCTAACAATAACTTCATTGAGAGAGAAAGTATTAGCTTTTTTTAATCTCTGCTGTTACTATCAGTGTGTAAAATCTATTATAGGAACTTGGTTAGCCTCGATTTTTTACCAGAAAAGGTTAATATAGAAAACTTCTGGTTTTAACCATTATCTGGTCCCTGAGCTGTATTTTAAGTACCTATACAATGCATGTTTACTTCTTAAGTTCTATACTAACAGAGTTTCTTTCAAACAGGATAAAAAGATCACATTGTGCAGCACCAAGGTAATCAGAAAGTAATCTGGATAAATTAAAAAACAGATAAGATGCAACTTCTCACTAAAAGTGAGCACTCACAGCTCCAGCTGAAGTCAGACTGCAGGCATCTCAGCACTCTTGGAAGTCAAAGACTTCAGAGTTCCTTTAAACCACAGTGCACTGCCAATTTCTGCAACACTGATCAACCAGATTCAACCTGGAAGCCTCCTTCTTGGCCTAAATCTGTTTCTGGTCTAGCTCAGACTTACCTCTATGAGGTACTCATGAGGCTTATAAAGAAGGTAACAAAGGAAGAAAGTGAGATATTTTCCTTTTTTTTGCGGACAAAAAACCTGAAGGCACCTACTGTTTAAGTAAGACTGTTACATTATAGCGCAACTTAACGTATCATGCATTTTCCAAATCAACTGATCAGCACCATGGAGTAGCAAAGTTTTGAGTAACATTAACCATTACCCTGCCATAGATATTGCAAATAACTACTTAAGACCTCTTTTTGCAAAGTAGAATAGCCTGGGATATCATCAATTTATCTCTCATGTAAGCATACAGAATCAGCATCAAACATTCTCAGACTTCTGGCACTCAGTCTTGACAAGATTCTGCTGCTAGCCAGGAACTATGAATTACACTTGATATAGTAACAGGCTTCCGCATTCTAACGTTCACCTCTGGAGGGGAAAAAAAATTAAAAAATAGTAATTTCCAAACATGCAAGGATAGTCTTATGTAATTTATTGCCATGTATACCTTATTCTGTGTTGACAGAATAGACTTCAGGTTGTTTAATGTTGTTTTCTTTCATCTAAGTCCAAAAACAATGCACTGAAGGCAAGTGTAGGAGTGGCCTAGAAAAGCATGAATGCACCAAACAGTTGGGGAGGGAAAAAAAAAAAAAGGAAGAAAAAAAAAGAAAAAAAAAGGCCACCCCTATGTAATATTCAACATTTTATTTTCACTGTCTCCTTACAGACCAGCTACTTCTGTGATGTATTACTGCTCTCATCTTGCCACTTTCTTTCATTCCAGTCTTGAAAACCTCTGCTAAATTTCCCAGGGGCTCATCATTCAATAGGCATGCCTGTGAGAATGCACTCCGCTGTAATAGCTATTTCAACAAGTAAGCCACATAAAATTCTTAACAAATCTACAATTACACAAGTAAATCACATAAAATTCTTAACAAATCTACAATTACACAAGTAAATCACATAAAATTCTTAACAAATCTACAATTATTTGAAAGCAGAATTATTAAAAGCCAACGCAACATATTAAATAGCTGATAGCAGCATTTATAGTCTTTGAGGTGCTAAATCCTTCCTTATTGTCATCTAATCAATTGATTTGAGGTGGTTTGTAGAATTTATCCTATTCCTACCAAATAGAAACATATTTAATTGCCTATTCTTGCATGCTTTCCACCACCTATTATGGCATTAAAATGAACATAACACACGTAGTCTGAAAGAACAGCACATTGTAAAAACATCTAACTTTCATTAATTGTTCATAAAAGATTTGGTCACATTTGTATGTATAAAAACATGTATTTTACACATACATATTTATATAGCCATACCCTAGGAGCAGAAGCATTCACAGAATGCAGCTGGGGAGAGCTGAGAATTGATGCATTGTATAGAAATTTAAGAACAACAAATTAAGTTCTAATATGGAGAACTCCCTAAACCTATAAAGACTTGTTAAAATAATATTCCTGAAAGAATATGAGTCAAGCTATTAACCGGCTTTGGTTTTGACTTTACAATATGAAATAAAATATGAAACTAAATTCAAGTATTTGATTTCCTGTCAAAAAAGAAAAATAAAGGGAGTTTCAGAATCATGTTATCCCTTCCTCCAGTAAATAAAACCCAGTTACACTGACAGTTTTGTTAGCATTCCAATTTTGACAGAACTACATTTTCCTGAAAATTATTTATTAAAAACGGAATTCAGTCCTCAACCAACATTTATGCAATCACATGAATCACCTAGAATCTTTCACTTGAGAGGTGGAGATTCAAGTGAGACATGAGACTAGCTCCTTCCAACCTTTATATAAAGTATTCTTGTCATGGTTTGCTTGGTTTGTTGGCCTTTTTTTAAACTACAAGTAAAAGCACAGAGGATGATGAGAAAACTGATAGATGACAATGGAATTTGACTTCAAGGCAGATAATGAGATTGATTTTATTTTTTTTTTTAAGCTGGATAAAGATCTAACTACTAAGCTCCTAAGTTCACAAAAAGCTC
>JAVHNF010060932.1:9215-26980 GCA_034783455.1 Micropsitta finschii | reverse complement strand
CCTCAAGACTAATCTAGCCCAGCTCTGATGACTGTATGCCCATTAACTGGTGGAGTAGATCAGGTGTGCCCCTGGAGCAACTCTTCCTACATAGTCACACCTGAAGGGAATCCACTTAAAAACACTGGAAAAGCTAGAGCTTACTTTAAACAGTGTATTCATCATCCAGCTAAAATGATGATATGAACAAAGCCATATTCACCAAATGACATAACGAAATACCATCATTTTAAAAACTTTTCAGTATTCAGCCTTTACTCTGAAATCTTTTCTGCTCGGTAAAAATGCCTAAAACCACTTCTAATAGTTTATGGTCTGAAGATACTAGCACCTGTCAGTCACAGGCTGTCTCAGCACAGCTCAGATAACCTCACAGTAAATCTCCTCTCAGACTTCAAAGTTTAGATTTATTAGTACTGTCAAACCATCACCTCAGGGTGATGTCCAGGCTTTGAAGACTAAATAAAATTACTGCTGCCCCAAAACACTTAACTAGCTCTGATAGATAAAACTTGATTTTTAAAAAGTGTTTAAGTGACGTAAAACAGCTTCAACAGGCATTTGGTCAGATGCGATATGGTTTATGCACCTTCACTTCATACCAAGTCATAAAGTAGGTATATGACATATATACTACGTCACAGACATAATCATGCAGTCAGGTATGTTCTAAACCAAATTGGTATTCCCCTGCACACAGGTGCAGCTAGCTAAGTACTGAATGACAGCCTGAACCTTTGCAGTCTATACCCCATTCCCCTCCAACACACCCACCCACACCCCATACGTCAACTCACTGTGTGATGTGACCCACCTCCTTAAGAGACTCAGCCATACCCTGGCTGATCATTAGTGAAGGATTTTAACAATTAGTAACACAGCAGGTTTACTTTCTTACTGTGCCCGACGCAAGTCTTTCAAGTCTTTTAAGTCTTTTCTGCAGTAGCCTTGAGCCATTGCAGGCAGAAATGCTGGCTGTTTCAAAATGGAAAATTCTATTTTTTCATGTACAAAAAGCAAACAGACAAGCCTATGAAATTCTGGGTTTACACTGTTAGTTAAAAAACTAAATTAACATTTTACTCTAGAGGTTGACCCTCTACAGATTATGAATATCTGTTCTCCCATTCAACCACTCTTTAATAAGACAGGAAAGTTTCTAAATATAGTTTCTGCAATCAATTGTAAGAATACATTTTACTTTTGCACACAGCTGGTATAGAAGGAAGATTAAGATTTATTAACTATAAACCATTAGCATTTCTCACTTTAAAGAACATAAAGACAAATAATCACATGAACAGTCAATGAAAACAAAAGTTTATATACAGCTTTATTAGAGCAACTGTAGCAATAGAAACTGTAACATATCCTGATTACCTGACAATTTCAATATGGGAGAATGAAGAATTTATTTTTTATTAAAGTTATTTCTAAGAGCAATCAGCTTCAAATACATACTTCAATGGGGGAGGGGGGGTGTCAACCTTTTAGGTAAAAGAAAATAAGAGTATTAGCTGCAAGAGACATTGCTGCTTTAAAGACCTTTAAAATGGTATGTAATTTTCCAGACACTGAAGTACCTTCTCCTATGTTTATATACACAGAGGAGAGAAGCCAGGGGATTAGGTAAACCCTGCTCAAGTCCAGAATATGATGTGTAAGATCAACATTAAAAAAGAGTAATAGGTTCCTGGATTTTAGCTATGTTCACTGTTCATTAACCTAAACAACTATGGGAGTTTTCTTTAAATATTATGCATAACTTCATAAAAACATAATGCCATCAACTGAAAATTAAAAAAAAAAAAACAACAACCTAATCTTTTTTCTTCCATTCCTGGAATCACATCTTATCATTCAGTTGGCAACTGAACACCAAGATTTCCCTACAGTACATAACATTTAAGTTGACATTAAAATTTTATCTTACAGGCAGAGTCAAAGCTCCACACTTTGGACAGCATTTTCCACTTTTAGTAAATTAAAACTTTATAATAAACATGGGACACATTCCAGCAAAGCAACTAAAATTATTTCTGCAAATATCAAATCTGTGAAGTTTTTAGTATTGTTGTTTTTTTTTTTTAGGAACAACAGATCTATAATATGAAGTCTCTTCTGATTCATGAAAAGCCAACACTGTAGCTTGCACATATCAGACAGGGTCAGAGGAGGAAAACCAGCATTTAGTGAGCTAAAATTTTGTATGTCTTTAAACCAAAAAACAAACCCTCTCTCAAAAGAAGACATCATTCCTTAAGCACGTAATCCATGTCTCTCTAGAAAAAGCACAACATTAACAAATGGAGATTATAAACTTATCCTGCAGACAGCGGAAAAATAACATTACTGTAAAGGACGCAAGAAAATAAGTATGCATTATAGCTGAGAGCCTTAAGTGATATGAAAATGATGCAAACATAAAAATAGCAGTCCACTGTTTCTGATGCTAAAGGAATTAGCAGCCTTTGGATATGAATGTATCGGGAATGAAGAAAACTAGCATGAAAAGTTTGAAAACCTTCCCACATAACAAAATCAATTTATAAGAAATGTATATATATAATCAAAGCATTTTAAAAAATCCCTCATGGGACAGACCCTGAGATATTTTCTCCTAACTGGGCTGTTCTTTTGACTAAAAGGAAAAGGAAAAAGGAGGGGGTTTTCCTACAGTTCTTAAGACCCAAGCAGGGTTTATCAGCTTTCTTATGAAACAATATTTACAGTACGATAACCTAGAAACTGTAAAAACATCACACAACATGTGCCTGTTGATCAGCAAACTCACTTTCAAAAAAGTAATGTCAAATCACTTGTAGCAAGAGGATTCACTGTATCTGAAAGCATGTGAAGTGCTACACACCAGCTATGACCATTATAGGTTGAAGAAGCTAATAATATCTTTCAAGTAATTTCTGCCCAGGAAAATACCCATGCATAATCACAACTAAAGTGCGTTTAATAGAGACTAGAAAATTTTTTACTAGAAAAAATGGTAAGATCCTTAAACAAAGAAACACTCTAACATATTTCACTTTATTTTTGCAATATTAAAGTCAGCATTTGCAAACAGTTGTTTTTAAAAAGACATTATCTGGAATAATAGGAAAAAAAACCTGCCTCCCCTGTACTTAAAATAGAAAATTAATCCAACACCAGTAGTGCTAATCTCATTAATAACAGCAAATTTAAAGTGAGTCACCTTTTTAGTCTAACAAATAAGAGCTAAACCATCACATAAAAATATAAAAGATATAATGAAAAATGAATTAAATGTAACAAGACAGAAAATGCCAAATATTTACTCGACATTTGCTTGGACAAAAGGGAACAAAACTGTATTACAAATGCAGCTATATAAAGTGCAAAAAAAAATACAACACAGTACTACTGGTGTCTAACATTTATAGTGACAAGCCACTCAAAATTTGGCCCTGTTGTGTTATGCTACAATTGTTGATGATGTTACAGTAGTTTCCGATACTCTTCCGGTCTGGTGATGAGATTTGGGGTTTTTTTCTCCATTAGATGTCAGCAATTCTGATATTTAAATTAGTGAAGCTAAGGACATGCAAAAGGATTTCTAGGACTTAGGGCTACAGCTGCACATGCGCCTCTGTCCTGCAGGTGATCCATGGAGGAAGGGACCTTTGCCAGCTCCACTAAATGTGCACTTACTGCAGTTCTAAAAAAAGAGCCAATATTTACCACTACACATCAGCTCGCAGGAGAGATGCCATGATAGGGTATTTATTATCAGCAGTTCAAGCACTAAGATTTTGATTTCCAAGGGGGGCCTGGCAGAAGGTGTAAGTCTTGACTGGAATGGAAACACCCTGTGTGGTTTTTAAATATTATGCTTATAATGTTGAAATCCCAGACATAATGGCCACAAGCCAAGTCAATACAATAAAAGAAAAAAAGCTTTTAAAAGCTCAAAATGTTAACATAAGAATCATTTTTTTTAAAATATCTGATTCATCTAGAACACTCTGAACATCTAGGCCTGAGTCCAAAACCTGCCTCCCTCTATTTCAACAGGCTCTGGATAAAGCTCTCCATTTCTGTAACTTTCAAACAGGCAAATACATGCAATATATCATCTCAAAGCAAACTGAACTCAACACATTTCAGTGGCAGCACATTCATTTAAACAGAACCATGCATACTATATATGGGAATAAAGTGTTCCTCTGAAAGATGCAAACCCGATGTATTCTCAGGCTATAAATACCATCAGGATTCGAAATGGGCCCTTTCTGACCCTCATCTTTGAGAGGCATGGAAGATCTTTCTCATTTATTCATCCAGCTGTATTACTGGTAGAAGTGCTAACAAACTTCTGCTGCATTTCCACCTTCCACTGGCATCTAAGATGACCTAATTGCCTTAGAAAAAGTGCTCACACTTACAAACCATGAAGTCTAATGTGGAATTTGTGTATTTAGCCCTGTGTAAAGTTGGCATAAATGCCATTCTAGCCTTGTGATCCAACAGAGTTTTGCATTCAGTTAGTAGGCTGAGGGGAAGAGTCAGGCTCCTGCTAGGAGCAGGTAGATAAGCTCATTGATTCTTATGGGTCCCTCCCAACTTGAGATATTCCATGATTCCATGCTTTTGAGCCCTCCACCATTAGCTTTTGAACTTATTACGAGAAACACACATTTTATGATAGCTTTTTAAAATGTAGTCCCTTTCCTTTTGTCACTGAAATTATACGTAGGGAAAACAAGTGTTTCTTAACCATTAACACCCACACATAACGTTTCAGCAATCTTGCCCTTAGAAAACCTCCATAAGGTGTATTCACTGTGTCCTTTTCAGATTTCCAATAATTCACAATTTTTTGTACATGTAAAATACATAATTTTATGCAATGTGACTAGGTATGTTTAATAGAACCGAAAGGATACCCCATCCCCTAATTTCACAGAGTTATGTTTACATCTCACTAGGTTCTCTGGAACTGGTGCCCTACAATTTCACACTGGAGAATGCCTTATTGCTGCTGCCTCATCTTTTCAAGCAATTATTACCAGCCAACCCTGAAATTCACATAAACTTTTGTAATTCTGAGTTGGAATCCACAGAATAGTAAGGTCAACCGTGAACAAACAGTGACCATTCCTCCGTAATTTGCCTGCTGTCTAGAGATTACTGCTTCTTTTTAGGATCTGTCCCAGGAAGGATGCTCAGTGACTAAGATTCGCAATCTACTTTCTTGCAGTAGTACAGGACCATCATTGAATAGAAATGGACCATCATAGCTTTTTTAATTATAATCATGAGATCCTATCCCTGCAGAGATTCTATTTAGGACTAGCATGCTCTAAACTTTCAGTGCTCCAAATCTGTGGGGCTGTAAACTGCATTCAGAAATCACTCCATATCAAAACTGAGTACATCTAGCATTGTTATTTAAAAGCTTTGTGTTCCCTATTACAGGCATTTCTTCTGTTGAGTTAAACTGGAAAATATTGTGAAATCTAATGGTTTCCAACCAGCATTTACAGATTTGCAAGTGTGTGAGGGCTGCAAATTCTGAGTGCAGGTTTTCTCCTTAAATGTATGCATTGCAAAGCCTTGAAAGCACGTATGATACTGTATCAAAATAACATTTTGGTTTACAGCTTAAATCCTTGTCCATATATTTTCTTTTCTGCACACATAACCAGTTTTATCGTGTGTTTATAAAACGTGAAATCCATTATGAGCTCCAGAGAGCAGAAAGTGTCTTCCTTCTCACAGCATGGAAAACAGCAGCACACACCTCTCCATGCCAGTGCCTTTTTCTGTTTGTAGAAGCACCACCCGCAAAGAGCTATGAGTACCTTTTCTTTCAGTCCTTGACCTCTCCACCATGTCCATGTCTCGATTGGCAACCTGTACAGTGGGAAGCTCACAGAGTAATTATGCACAGACCACCTGATAGCCATGAGATAGGAACGATTCAGTGCCTTGAGCCAGGCTGCACATGTGACTAACAAGCAAAATGCATTGCAGTCCACTGCTAATCCCTTGAGCCTTCCAGTTGTTCATATGCTTCTGCTCGGTACATCTTCTAGAGAGTCAAGGTGAGGTTGCCACATAACACATTTAAATGAAAGGGTCTCCTGTGTTATGTGTCCACGCATGCCTTCCAATGTACTCTTATGGATTTTTTTCAATAAGCAGTGCCTTTCTTTTGAGTTTGTTTCTTTAGTTTTATTTGGAGAGGATGTTTACACAGGTATTGCTAGGAAACCAACAAGCCTAGTTATGTAAGAGCCAGTTTGGTAGAAATGCCCCTTCTTTCAGGGAAAATTCAAATTTTTCCACTTACAAATTTTCTCAGGCCTTTGAGATCTGAGTGAAAATTCTTAACTCTTGAAAGAAGGCTTCTGCAAATACTGTACCTCCAGAAAAAAAAAAAAAAAAAAAAAAAAGTATTCCATTAAAAACAAATGGGAATGTTGCTTGGTTTCCATTGACCAAATCTAGCAGTGTATAATTTATTAAGCTTCCCAAATACACAGTCCAGTGTCAAAGAAAGGCAACTATTATGGCCTGCAATTTCATGCTGTCAACTGCTATCGATAATCATAATGTAATTTCATTTTATACATATACGAGTTGTGGGGAGCTGTTCAAAACACTTAAAACATTCCAACAAGAGCACAGTGATAAAGATACATTCTACCTGCTAGAGCCCTGAAAGCATAAGGTAGACAGGGGTACTACTGTTTGGGAACTAAGGAGAAGTGATATATGGTCCAGTATCACATTCTTCATACCAATTTTACTTCATTCGGCACCAGCCACCTTTAGGAGCCATCTGTGTCCCAAACTTGTGCTTTCTCGTTTCGCTGCTTCAAAGCCAGGTTGAATGGGGCTTTGAACAACCTGGTCTAGTGGAAGGTGTCGCTGCCCACAGGAGGGGGTTGGAACTAGATGATCTTTAATGTCCCTTCAAACCCAAACCATTCTATGTTTAAGAGTTTATTCAAAGCTAAAACATATATCAGATAATATCTGTAGAGAATTACCTTTAGGAGCATAGAAAACGCAGCAGCAAATCCATATAATCAAAAGCACTGCAGACTGTAAAATATACATTTAGTGACTATGTGTACTGTGTACTTCAAAATGCATATTTGTTCTATTTTTCCTGTTATTTCCAGAAACAAGAACAACTAATGGTGCCAGAGTCCAGCCTACTGAATTTCAACCTCACATTCCACTTTTCATACACTGAGAGAAATGAGTTGGTCAAGGGACAAATAAAAAACAAAGAGAAGACAAGTTCTTTAACGATTCCTAAATACGTAGATGTAAACACTGAAGAGAAAAACAGCATTTGTTAAGTCTCTGCAATATGACTGCAGCTAATTTCGGAAGATTTGCATCTAAAATTGTATACCATATTAAATAAAGGAATACAAGGGTTTCAATTGTAATGACTCTTACATTACCTGAAAGGCTGACAACACAGGTCAAGACTTATATATTTCTTTTTGACAGATTTTTAAAAATGTCATCTCACAAAGCAAGCATGGAGCACAAAAATCCTAAAACTACAGCAGTCATTTTGGATACATTATTCAAATTCATGTTCTATTCATATACAGTGACATAAATTGGATATGGAATTTTAAGGAGCAATGTTTATCGTTCTGTTACCAGAAGATTTCATATTCTTGACTTGCAGTATCTCGACTTCCTTATCTCCACAGGAAAAAAAAAAAGTGACATTTTATAAGTGTTAAACTTTTGATAACACAACTGCTGCAACCTGTGGAGCAGCAGAAGAGGCAGCACAAGGAAGGAAAGATCCTAACATGCAGAAAACTTCATAAGTCCCATAGTAGGAGGAGCTACTTCTTGTAAAATTGCTCTTGCTATGAGGTCCAATATAGTCATCAAAGCATATATATGCATTCACATATTCCACCTGCAGCCTCGGCTACCTTTCCCAAGTTACCATGCAGCTCAAAGCATGTGTTTGGTAAGAGCAAAGTTTTAAGACATTTCCAGTTGTACTTCAGTTAGCCTTTACACCCTAAATTCTAGACAAGTGTTCTACAGTAACTAGTTTCTCCTTACACGCACAGAATTCCCTCCAATTCCCTCCAATTCCCTGTTTTAGCATGTAAGGAACTCAGGATCAGCCCTTGAAAGTTGTTCACCAGAGCCTTGAAATGCCTTACGAGTGGAACAAATACAATCTAAAAAGAGATGTATACCTCCCCCTACCTGCAGAGGCCTTTATCTTCCTGCCCCAAGGAACCATATTCATGGACACAGCTACTTCAGGTCTCAAACATGAAATAAACTCAAATCTTACAATCCACCATAGCTGCAGCATGTCAAATCATTCGGACTGGAAATGTTGTAACCCCTCAATGATACCTGCTATTTAGCGGACTGATACACTTAGCCAAAGAGGTTTTAAAGACAATTTGGATCTACCTTTCTGTATTGGTTAAAAAATGAATGATTTAACTATGTTCCAATAATGGACTATCAAACCAGCAACAACCACCAAGACAGCATGCATATGCAGTCTGTGTGTAAGTCTCTAACTTTTCATTCTCTCAAGAAGCACGAGGTGATAACCTGTGGGATTTACTTTTTTCATCAAGATCCCTTGCAGATTTGTCTCATTGTGTGGAGAGGAAAATGCTAAATACACAAAGAAGAAACTGAAGGTAAGTCTTAACTATCTACCCATTCTTGAAAATTGCCTTTTACTGTTGTAAGGAAATGGTATTTTACAAGACATGCTTGCTTATTATCACAAATTAATTTGAGCTTTGTCACCATACCTGCCTAACAGCTCTCTAGAAAAGTTCAGGCTTGGTTTTGAACAAAATAAAAAGTGCCTATAGAGAAGTAATGCTGTCTGGTAGGTTTCCTGAAGCTTAAGTTAAAAGCTTTTATTTATTCCTTATCTCTATCAATCACTTCTTTCATAGATAGGCCAAGTTCACTGCAACTGTTCTGCTCCCATCTGGAATGCTGAGATTCATTCAGGCAATCCGAACTGGACACCTACCTTGCGGAACTCAAATACACAAACAAACAAGTACCATAACTTTTCACACTCCAACTTTTGTTTCTGGTTTCCTGTAACTGTTAGACCCTTCATACAGTTGGGTTATGCGCTGTGTCAAGTGTGTTTAGGGGGGAGGGGACGGAAGAAAGGGAAAGACAGCTCACTGTACGTCAAAGCAAGCCAGCAACCTAGCAACCATATATTAAAAGGTGTGTGTGTTTTTGTGGGTGTCTGTGTGCCAGGAATAACTGAAGCAGATATTATTCCATTTGTAATCCAAAAAATGTGAAAAGGGAAGGGGAGAAACTCCAGCTGCTGATCTATTTTGGGGTCTGTCAAAATCCACTTTCATAAATACAGAGTCTTAACACTTTCTATCCCATCTGTCTCAAACAAAAATGAAGTCTGGACTTGGGCAAGTTCATAGCTTTGGTTTGAAAAGTGACCCTTCAAACCAAGAGCTGACTTTACTTAACATACTACACTTTCTTCCAGCTGGCAACATACAAAAATCAAAGGGGCAAAGAGGCTGACTCAAAGATTTCGCACTTAGGTTAAAGGAATTCTCTAGTGTGTTACTTTCCAATGCACTGAATATTTCTAGGTCTCTGCATTTAATTTATCAAACAGAAGTGTCAAAGATTCTCAAGGAGTTGAACTAGCTTTAAAAAGATTTACTGGAGAAATTTACCTTCTCAATTTTGCCAAAGTTTGTCATTTCACAAGAGAATTGAGAGTTTCAATCAGCAAATACACTCTCCACCCTGCATCATACACAGTATGGGGGGTGCATATCAACTTCTGAACCACACTGTCCCACCATGTTAGCATGTGCCTCTCTGCAGGGGCAAGCCTACACTAGGTATAACTTTCATGCCACCAGATGAAAACGAGTGCTTCCCCTTTTGGTGGGGGGAGGACAGGGAGGCAGTCTCAAGGCTGCACCCAACACCTCACTCCTCCAGCCACGCTCCCCACATTGCAGCTCCCAACAGCCCACGGCGATCCTACCGCAACAGCAGACAGCACACCACCACCCAACAAGACCTCACAGTGTCTCCTCTAATGCTACTTCTCCCAGATGTCCCGGTTTACCAGACTGGGCTTCAACTACTCCACCACCATCACCGCACCAAACCATCACCGGCAGCAGGAGGGGAAGCGAAGGGGCAGTTACCTTGTTTTTGACCCCGCAATGGCAGCAGACAGTCCACAGGTACTTGAGGGTCCTCCAGAGCAGGATGATAAACAGTCCCCCAAAGAAAGTGACCATGGATGAGGCGAGGAAAGCCCACCACATGCGCTGTCCGCGGCTATCGCAGGGCACCTCCATGGTCACCGGGATGATGAGCGCATCCATCTTGGGCACATTGACGGGGGAGGAGGACGAGTCTGTGTTGAGATTGTTGGCGTTGATATTGTTACTCATTCTAATGCCGCCGCCGCTGCCGCCCGGGTAGGAGCCGCCGCCGCTGCCATTTGCCATAGCTAACAGCGAGCCGGGCGCGCAGGGGCTTCCGAGAGCTCCTCCCGCCGCCAGCGCCCCCCAAAAAACCCATCACCAGCCATATTGCTGCTGCCGCCGCTGCTCAGCGGAGAAAGAAAAACAATTGCAATAGAAACGAAAAGCCCTAAATCAAAACAAACAAACAAACCAAACAAACAAACAAAAAAAGAAGAAAAGCGCCCGCACAACCCCCGGGTCCCTCTCGGGAGCAGCCAGGCCGGTGAATTCCGAGCGTCCTCTTTGCACGGCGAAAATAATGTTTAAAAAAATTAATTATAAAAAGGTAGTCTCCTCCTCAGATTCCCACCCCTTCCTTCTCCCGCATACACAGCACCCACCCCGCCCACCCTTAAAAAAGATCATCCACCACCACCACAAACTGATGCCTCGGAGCGTCTCTCCAAGATACCCAGCGCTGCAACCCCGCTGGCCTCCGCGGGGATCTCTCAGCCTCCGCCGCGGACCTTCCCGGAGGTGATCTGTTATTATTGTTATTAGTCTTTAACTTGTTATTAGCGATACTCAGTCCCCCCCGCGCACCCTCCTCCTCCTCTTCCAAGTCCAGCCTCTTCCTCTCCTCTTCCCCCCTCGATGCCGGCAGCAGCCTCCTGTGGCTCCTAATTCATGCTCCGCTGGCCCATCTGTGCGTGCGCTGCCGCTGCCGCCGCCTCCTCGCCCATCCTTCGGGAGCTCCCTCCAGGGCCCAGGCTGTCGCTCAGGCTGTTGCTCCCACACGCGCAGAGGCGCCGCTGCCGCCGGTTCCCGCCCCTCCCTATCTGCCACCGGGGGACGCCACGGCCCCGCAGTCGCGGCCCTGCCAGGGGTACTGAAGAGCTCCGCAGAGACGGGGTGCTGACCCGGCCAGGGACACCGCTGACGCCGCTGTGGGTGGGGGGGCGCCGCCTCAGGCGGGCTCCCGGCCCCCCATGGGCAGCCCCGTGCGGCGCCGCCGCTCTTCCCCGCTCCGCGGCCGCCCGACTCCACTTGCTGTGCAGCCGAGGCACCGAGCGACAGCTCCGGATGGTCGGGGAGGGGGATTACGTGAAGGGGAGGGGGGATGCCGAAGCGCTTCACAGGTGGCGACGAGACGGTGCCCGGCCGCGCCGGGGAGCTGCCGGTCCAACAAGTCCCGCCGGCCCAGGCGGGTCCATCGCAGCCGCGCAGCGCTCTCCCACAGCCGCGGTGGGGCGGGAGCAGGATGCAGCGGTCCCCCCCACCCCCCCGTGCGCGGCCGTACGCGCGGCTGGTTTGGCGGATGTCATGACGCAGCGGCTAACGCACGGCGCTGTCACGGCCCCGGCCCCGGCCCCCGCCGCCCCGGCGCTTCCCCCCCGGTGCGCATCTTTCTCATCCCGCACCCACACCGCGGGATGGGGAGGATGCGCACCGGAGGTGGGGGGGCGGCCCCGGGACAGCTGGGGCACCTTCGGGGGCGGCCGGGCTGGACCGGGGCTCGCAGATGGGGGGCAGAAGCGAAGGAGGGAGAGAGGAAGGGGGGAAGCGCTCGGGGCTTGCAGGAGGCGGCTGAGTTGCAGCAGCAGGTGCCTGGGGATGCGGAGGGGGGGAGGGATGAGAGATGGAGAGGGGAACCTGGTTTGGAAATGCGGTGAGGGATGGTGAAATAAATATGGGAGAACCGTGGCGTGGGTCTTTCCGCTCCAGGCATTCTTGGTTTGTCTTTAATTGACACGGGGAAATGCTGAAAACGCTCTACAAACTCACGGCAAACTGCTGCACATCCGAAGAACATTCTTGAAATTAACCCTTAGAAATATAAATAGCAAGTTAAAATGACATCAGGAAAATCTAGAGAGCTGCCTCCTGCCTTATTTTTTTTTTTTTTCCAGATTCCCGTTGAAAAGCACAGGAATTTATCTATTTATATGAATCAAAATTTCCGTTTGGCACATGGTCTGCTCACTCAATTGTCTGCATGAAGTATTGTGTGGATCTCTTGACATCTTTCCAAGGGTAAAATACAACATCCTTTGTGAGCATGACATTTCCCCATCTGATCTAGTCACTACACATGCACAGAGCCACCATTATGAAATAGTAATCTCTTAAACTTTACTGGTAGTAGTTCCTGTTTCTGCATCTACTATGAGTTTATTTTTGTTTTCCACTTAAGTGATGGTACTGAGTTCTCAAAGCTTCTTGTGGGGCTCTCTAGCCCTCTCGCCTCTGCTTTCTTGTGCAATAACACCACCTTTTGTTGAACTTCATGGGTTTATCATTATGTCTTACTCCAGTCTGTTCCTTCGAGTGCTTCCTTTTTCAAGAAGGGATTAATAGGCACTTCTGAATAGAGAAAGCACTAGACAATAATATAGAGGTATATGCAAGTGAGAAAATACTACATTACTGTATCAGAGGAAAACAGGTAGTCGGTTACACAGTGCACCTGAAGCAGCCCATTCCCAGGATGCCATTAGAAGAGGGAATTACATGGAGGATTTATAGGTGCAGAAAACAAGTCAGGTTGAAAAGACATTGCATGTCACAGCTGCCACATGACGCCCCAGACTGTGCTGCCATGACTGCTACCCCCTCCCATGTCTTCCGTTACAGATCCTCCCCACAGGTAGAAAACTACCTGGGCCACAAAGTGTTGTCATGACAGGATCACATGTCTTGGAACCTGGGCTTTGAACCTGGTCCTGATAGTCATTTGCACTGCATTCCTGGGTTGGTGTTCAAGTAGCACACTTTACGCAGCTGTACACACACCTATGGACCCTTTCATCCATCAGCAAACACCAGGAATGGAATAAGGGCAGGAGCATCACAACACAGCCACTCGGTATCTGATCTTCAGAAGTGCCAGGTACTCACATATGCTCTTACAGCTAAAGGAAACCACAAGCCCTGTGCACCTTGAAAGACCTGGCAATGAACAGCAGTAGCACAGCGTGTCCCAGGGAAGGCTTTTGCATGGTGAAGCTTCTTCCGTATTCTGATCAAATAGGTAACAAGGCTAGGTCTCTGAATCCACAGGTATGGCTTATATCTTCTCTTCCTGTTGAGAAAGCTCAGAAGACTTGACAGAGAGGCCACAGTCTGGAAATTATTTTTTCACATTATACATTCAGCAGTTATGAGTTAAAAAGTATTTATTTGACCCCAGGTACTGTTACAGCTGGGTGCTGCAGACGTTGGTTTCACAAGCACTCCAGGTGCAAACAGGACCATTAGGTACTTCTAAAGTAGCAAGCCCATAATACTGTGTCCACAAATACAAAGGATGGTCCTAAAGAAAAATTCAGATTAAAGCAAACCAAGTGCACCACAGGATATAGTCTGTACTTTAATTTTATTTGAATGTGTTTACACAACATTTGCACGCAGATTTTGATAGCAGTAGGAGGTTTATTTGTGATCACTTGTAAAAAGCTGATTTTAAGTTCTGCTGCTCAAATCCTGTCCATACCAACCAACACATACATTAGGAGGTCCTAGTTTATACATTCCACACTGTATATCCAGGGAAAAGCCTTTCCTGTTATCTGTATAAACAAAGCTCTTATTTATACAAATAGGTCTCAGTTCTGCAAATATTTATGATGAAACTCATGTACAAAGGTAAACTCATTGCTATCAACTGGTGAAACATTACCAGTGGAAATTTTGCTTAATAGGAATTACCAGCTAAAGACAAAGAATATATAAAGTATTTTAAAAATATATTAAGAATATATAAAGTATTTTAAAAAAACCAAAACTTTGTATTTTGTTCACCAATTTGTATACATTCATAGAGATACAAATGATACTTGGATGAGTATTACTCAAGTACCATTTGAGCTTACTCCTTTATGAATAAGGAAAGGCCTGCTTTCTAGTACAGGTTTTATAAAGTGGAGTTTGAAAAAGCAAACTGGGGCTGCATGCTTCATTTACTGAGGCAACAGCTGCATTTGAGACCAAATGAGGTTTTCCAGCTGTTTTCTGAGAGATCTATTCCAAACAAACACAAAACTTAATGTGGATTAGTTTTCGGATTAGTTTTCTATTTAATATCTCAACATGAGAGCTCAAAATTTACTTATTTAAATAAATACTATTTACAGAACATAACAACACTATGTTTACCTGTGTTTTTCCTGTTGCTACCATATAGCATATCCTGACACACAGTCATGACAGCTCAACATAAATGCAGAGAGTTTGGTTCCAGAAAGCAGTATTTTAGTAGCAAGAGAATGACTCCTCTTTATGTAAAACAGTTCCCTCTTGTGGATATTCAATGTACAGTATCACAGACAAAGTATTTAAAATATTCATCAAACCTGGATATTTGCAATTAAAAAAAGAAAACCTCCATTCAGCAATGATCTCAACACACAGGATAATCTTGGGTTTAGCAATTAAATATACAAGTAAAGAAGAATGAGCTATTGCATTTAATCAGATATAATTTAAGTGCAGAATTACTCATTATTATGATAACAAATTATTAAAGTGCAGTAAACACAATGAAGCTAAATTGCATAAATCAAGTATAAATCACAATGGTATTTTTTTATTTTGCCAATATAGGAAAACCTTCCTGCACATTCCAGTGAAGAAACCCATGATTAAAAAAGAAGGAAAACACGCTCTATAAAGAAAATAGCCAATTACAGCAAAATGGTCAAGATTTTCAAGGGTTCATGCACTAAGTACTGAAGACAGATTATAAATCTTTCAATTAAAACTAAAATGCCCAAGTGGCACAGCTTTTCTGGTGGTACAATGTTGTACCAGGGATTATTTTGGTATTACAGTTAAAAAAAGAAAAAAAGTATGACGGGAGTAACAGTGTAGGATTTATGTGGTTTCTAAATTATGACTACATTATACAAAGATTTATTTTTTTTTAAGAAATGAAAAGTGAGAGAGTAGACATGTGCTCCCCAGTATTGCCAGAAGTCATTTGGGCTGAGCCTGAGGAAATGATCAAAAATAAATGCATGTTATTATCTTGAGGAAAATTATATTTTAAAAAGGCTAAAAGCCTTTATATTACCAATAGACCATAAACTTGTTTGCCAAAACTTACTTGTTTAATGGTTACATATAAAACCTTCCTATTTGATTAAAGATACAGCATACATGTTGAGTAAGCGGCTTAAAGTTTTCTAAAGGTAAATACTTTTCCAAGGTAAAAAAGTCAAAGTTCCAACACTTAGGTACGTTTTTACTCCCTGCAAACACCAGGCTTCAGGTAAACCAGCACCTGATAAGAATCTTTTGTTGCCTTTCATAGTTTAAACCAACACTATCCCAGACAAAAGCAGAACATTACCTTATGTGATAGTGTAGCCAGCATTAATAACCACTATTTGTGACCAGCAGCCTCTTTCTTTACACTTCGTTGTCCCTGTAGAATGCTCTCTCAGTGTCAGTAGCTGTGGCAGAGCAAGAACTTACACACAGCTGTACAATAAAATGATAACAAAATTGTTTCCTAGTCAAGGAGCTAGATCTGTATTCCTGAGGTCAGTGGGGCTTGACTTCAAATGACAGAAACAAAATATGAACCACATTTCACATGTAATCACAGATGCCTTGCATAATTAACTCGAAGCCTCACTTTAATATTATTATTATTCCTACTTTGTCCTGGGAGAAGAGTGAAAAATAATGCATTAGTAGTGATTAGGTGGATACTGGAAACAGAATCCTATCATGATATAATTCTGAAAGATTTTTATTGTAATGCATAATGTTTGCTCTCTGAGATGTTGAGGAAGATCCCATGCTGGTGTAAAACACACGGAAGCATTTATCTGCTGTCCTTGTCTAAAAGATTCTAAAGAGGAAATATTTGCAGGAGGTTATACTAGTGTGCATGTTAAGAGTAGCATGGCTACATATAACTATGTATTTGCATATGACAATTAGTCTTCAGCGTTTGTCCTTTTCATAGAATTTAATCAAACTATTCAAGTGCATATTAACTGGAAACCCTGTTTAACTTATTTTGCAGCTACCCAATACCCACTCAAGGGCTAGAATACATATTTAGTATGATAATATATTGCACTTTATGACACCTTCTTATCAAAGTGCAAAGCACTTTGCAAATACGAATGCATTCAACTTCATCACATCTCTAACCATATACGTGAACACTATTCTTGGCAGCAAAGTTACATAACAATTCCCTTGAATTAGTTAAAACTTTCAAATTGAGATCTATTCTGGCACTTCACCCTAACAAAATCCTCCAGCTGGCAGAAGAAAGACATACCTCAGCAGAAAGCCTTAATGGGTCACCTAGTCATTCAGAGTGATCATCTCTGGAGTACTGGAACCTTTGCACTCAATCCAGCCAAATGAAATATTAAAGGAAATCCCTTGTTCATATTAATCCATATGGTATGAATATAAATTTAATACAAATTAATATTGCAAACACAGAGTATTTTCTTTGGACTTTATTTTTAAATAAGGTAATTCTTGGATATCCTTGTATTTTGTTTAATAGTTAGACCTAACCATATTTCCTTGTCCTCATTTTCCTCTTACCAATTGTCCTGAATCACACACTATTTGGTTAGCTGTGATATTTCTTGCCAGTAGAACCATTTCTTATTGGAAAATAAGAACAATTTGTGCATTACTGCAATGTTAAGAAGATATGGCTAGCATCTGAAAAAAGATGACAGCAGAAATGATGACTTCAGAAGCAATATTAATTAAGCCATATTATACCCTCTGAGTTCTGTAAGTGCATTTAATAAATATCAGTACACATACTTAAAAGCATTGTTGACTCTTGCGAATCAGAGGCTTTTATTACCATTTGTACTAATGATTTTTCCTTCCAGTCAGGGATTTTGCCACGGAAGAGACTAGGAAAATATCAGGGGATATTCTGAAGACAGAGTAGTTAAAATGCAGGTAAGCTAAAAAAAGAGATAGAGAAATAGCAGTTAAATAATGCGTCCAAACAACACCCAGATCTAATCAAACACAGAAAAATAAAATGTCTCTCTTAAACTATTAATACACCTTTTTCTGATTGGGCCCTGACATCCATCTAAGCCATAGATAGAAGCAGCAGACTCCTCACCATGTAATGAATGATAATGAGAGTAATACAGCAAATATTTAAGTAGTACA
Organism: Micropsitta finschii; assembly: GCA_034783455.1. Classification (NCBI taxonomy): domain Eukaryota; kingdom Metazoa; phylum Chordata; class Aves; order Psittaciformes; family Psittacidae; genus Micropsitta; species Micropsitta finschii. The sequence continues at coordinate 9,323 of JAVHNF010060932.1, read as the reverse complement.
GAAAATACTTAAGACCTTATGTACCACCATCATGAAAACACAAAGCAGTATAAGTGTGTCTCCTATACCTTACTGCAGTTTCCAACATCGGTGTTCCCACTGTGGCTA
>JAVHNF010060928.1:27741-38386 GCA_034783455.1 Micropsitta finschii | reverse complement strand
TCTGCAGTCAGACACTATAATGATGAATACTATAGAAAATGTCCCAGGAACTTTAATAATTCTCAATGCAAACAGTATTTCAATTGTGTGTAATAGACTGAGCACAAACAATGAGGACAAATGGTAATATCAGAAAGCTGTTTGCTTACTGAGTACAATCCCTACTCTCACCTTCGAAAGCAACAAGTTTTATGGTGACAGAAGGGAAGATAATTAAACAAAGCAGATGCATATGGAGCAAATTAAGGTTACTCAGGCATCTCTAATTTTCCAGTGCACTTTTATTCCAGGTGTGTGGATGGTTCAGTGCATTGGTATCTTTTGTTCCTGTGCTACAGTAATACTAATATTTTTATTGCTGAGCCATCAGTCATATTCAGACACTCTCAAAGCATGAGTGCATCTTTCTGAAGGATTTTTCTTTTGGAGAGCATTTTAAGTCTGTTTTGAAGGGTTAAGTTGATAGCAGTTGAAGTCAGCTCTAAAGTGATTAATGGCAAGGATGCTAGCAGGGATACTGCTGAAAATAAAGGTGAAATGTTCTGTGCTCTCTTCCAATGTTTTCTTTTTCCAAGCTCATAATTATTAAGAGGTGAATTTGGCCCCAGGTCTAGTACTACGCTGGCACATGAACAAGTTGGTCAACACTAAGAGCTAAAGCTGCAAAATACTGTAGGTATTGCACTTCTGGGGATGTACTTGTCCATGAAGAGGTGAGCTCTTGGAAAGTGTTCAATGGTAACATATCCTAGGCTAATGCACTGCTGCTGCTGGGCCTGCCCAAGATGAGCTGGAGTCTGCAAGGAGAGCAGCTCCCTCTTCATTCATGCCTTTGTCCCCAGAGGTCCTGTTGGTCTGCCCTTGACCAAATGCCTGGTTGCTAAGGCAGGAACTGAATATGCAGGTGGTCCAGGTCTGACTCTCCTGCATTGGGGTCCCCTTCCTTCTCGATGTTGATTCACCTGTGCATTGCTCCTTCTGCTACTTTAACCCACCCCACAAGGGCACACATTGGAGTGGAAAAATAAAATGCACATTTACCTTGAATTGTTACTTTTGGCAGCAAAGTCTTATGATTGGAAAGTGTCAAGATGACTGACTATGGATGGGGAGTCAGCCTAACCTAACACATTAGACCTGTGCTTCTGAGCTCTGGGTGAACATTGCTTTTCATTTTCCCCCAGCTAGTTTTACATATCTACTTTTTTGTATTGATATGAACCATACTAATATTGATATTTTTTCTTATAATGAAACTAATCTCTGTGTGTGCTAAACTTACTGGCACAAGTGGGATTTCACCTGACAAACCAGCATACCTTTGAGGATAATCAGAACATAACATATATTAGAACTTGTTATTGGTTAAAGTTTACATGAATGTTTGAGCACCTAAAACTTTCTTCAGTTTTTCACTTGGAAATGAACTGTATAAATATGAATTATTTATAGTTTCACAGCAATGTAAACCTACCTGACATAATTTTATATTTTGGTAGCTTCAAGTTTTAGACTTTGAAGTATCTTACAGTTTGAACCAGGGTTTCTGACTTGGCTGCAAAATGAGAGGTAAAATTTGCTTTCAATACCTACAGAGAATGTTAGCACTTTTTAGGAACTGCAATTCAATTGTAGTATAGCTATAATTTTTAGTTTTTGCTTGCCCCTAAATTTGAGTTAATTTTTTGCAGTTTGATGTTTCTCAGATTACTTTCTTTTTCTCAAATGCCTACATTTCATTTGTATATTCTTAATTTTGAACTGACTATACTGATTTCTAATAACTCATTTTAAACTCAGGACTTTACCAGTGTATATCATCTCCCACTGTTGGTCAGTGATACACAGTGCACACGAATCGCATGCAGGCATCGCACCTGGCCTGACTGTAACTAGTTTGCTTCTTTGGACCTGCATAATGCAGATTATGAATACAAAGCTAGTATTTCCATTTATAGAGCAGCCTGAACTGGAATTGGAGGGCTCACCTCAATGTAATTTTGTATCCTTCCTTTCCTGAATAGCTGAGAGGTTATTTTTTCCTTCCGTGTCTCAACAATTCTTTTCCAAGAAAAGAAGCTGAACTGCTGTTTGATACCACCTTCTTAGGAGGTTTGCACTCTTAATTATCATTGGCTTCCTCCCAGTGCTCTCGAGAGCACAATGTAAGGGAAAGTGCTTTATGTGACAAGCCTTAGAGGAAACTGGAATAGTGGGAAAAGAAGTAAATGTCAACCTACAGTTTTTCTCTCCTTCAAAGAAAGGGGTTATCTCTCTAAATTATTTTACTAGCTGCAGATCAATGTCCTCACATCACTAAAAAATGGAGAGTTTAAAGTGGCCTGCAATGCAAAGCAAACAGTAGGAAAGATGCTGAAATGTCACCCAAAGTTAAGCTGAGAAGATTGACTGGTGTTAATGCATTGCTGGAGGCAGACTTCCTCTTTTGCCCGCTGTGTGAGCACAGAGATGATTGCTCCTTCACTGATCTATCTGACCCTGTATTAATAGGGGCAGAGAGAAGCCAGGGGCTTCTTGCTCATCTTTGCCTTTCTGGAGGCTCCTGCTAGCTGAGCAGAAGGGGTGCTCTTCACACAAGCCATTAAGAGAATGAGGAGCAAGACAGACAGAGCCAGTGCTCAGGGATTTGGACTGGAGAGCCTTGAAATCGCGTTTCCACAGAGGATACCACTGACTGTTGCTTTTTGTCATGAATCAGATGGTTTGATTCTTGTTTTACTGACCCTGAGCATGTTGCTCTGAAACATTCACTGTTCCTGCGAGCACATTAATAAAGCAAGTACCATACTGTATGCTGTTAAGCATGGTTTCTGCATGGTGACAAGCACTGTGCAGTGCATTAGCTTCAGGATCCAATTTTGTCAAAGCCATAAAGTAATGAAGCCATCAGTGACCCTGCAGTGAATGAGTCTATGCATCCATCTGCCTCTGGGACCTGCCAATAGCTTTTTAATTTGTGGGGCAATATGAACTGTAGAGGGAAAATGATCTCAAAGCTAGGAAGTTCCCAAAAGTTTTGTAAAAATCAGCCTCTGGGTAGAGGAAAACCTGCTGGTGCTTGTGCTGAGGATGACTGCTGAATGTTTGCATCTTCTGTTAGACAGGGAATCACATAACTTTGATTTGACACCCAAATCCGTGTAAAATTAGCCTTCACTGAAACTGCTGCTTACAGAGTTCCAAAGCAAAATCACTATTTCTAAACCAATCCTAATAAATAGCTGACTTTTCAGATGGCACTGAAAGAAGAGGAATGCTGGGTTTGTCCTATGTTTTTTCACATTTTTCAGGTGTATATGTGTATTTAGCTAGTACTAAATGGTATCGAGCTGTGTCTGCCAGTGTCTGTGGTGTGCAGCAACTTTGAGTGTTGCATGCAAGGAGCATGCTCTGTGGTGTGAATCAGTGAGCACCCACATGCTGACAGAAGCAGACTGCTTTTGCTCTGACTGGTGATTCAGATGCAGTTTGTTTCATCCTTTATGCTTCTCCCGTCAATGCAAAGCCTTCACATAACCAAGGATTTCTAATCCCTTTACTTGAGATTCAGCCTCAGTAACACTCCAAACTACTAATAAATAGCTGTGATAAAAATCTAAATACTGTGAAACAAGATGATGTTATCAAATGGATCGATTTTATTGTTTCAAAGGAATCATCCTCATGATCCTCACATGTAGTATTCTTCAGGTTGCATGGTAATATAAGAAACAAGTATTCATTCAGGTCACTCCAAATGCAGTTCTTCTCCTCTCTATGTATGATTATCATTTCATTCTGTGATTCTACTCTGTAAAGTTTTGCATCTGCTCCTGGTACAGTTCCACCAGTCTAGCCTAGCCAAATTAATCTGTCAGAGGATAAGCTTGAAGAAACTGCTCATTTTCCTCAAAGAAAGATAGCGAAAACAACTTCAAGCAATTCTTGTTTCCTGCTATTCCTCCGAGACAATATTAGAAATATTGTAAAACAGGTTACTCCCTCCATGAGGAAGAGAATTAATGAAGGCTGGTGTCCTAAACACTTATGTCCTCTTCACCACTGTAAGACCAGCCTTTCTTCACTATAAGAATGCCAAAACCCTTTAATAACCTGATGGCCCAATGCTGGTACATTGCTTCAGCCATGGGGAGGTCACACAGGGCAGGCAACGGATGAAGTCTTCCTGCTTTCCCTTGCACAAGACTTACAGGTTTTTAATAGTTTGGAGGATCCCACCAGCACACGCAAATAAAATGAGAACCCTTTCCACAATTCAGGAAGGCTACAAATATTAGGGAGTATGCTTGTTAAAGGACTGGGTGCCCCAAGACGCCAGGAGATGAGATACAGAAGTCACTGTGTTTCCATATTTGCCAGCTTAACAGCAGAGCTGGCTGCAGGGCTGTGATTTGGATGGGGAGCCACGTGCCTTGATATGCTAACATGTGGGGATGGGAGCGGAGGTGAGAGTGAAGTGCCTCTCTCCTACCCTTCTCCATCTTCCCACGGGAAATTTGCATCTGAATAGCAGTTTGCTGAATTTGCGTGCATAATCTGAACTTCTCGGATGTTTAGGTCTAGAGACAGATTTTTTCTTATGTAAGTAGGCTTAGCCTCATCGATTTCATGTGGCTACATCAATTCATTTCAACCAAGTATCTAAACTGCACTTTTCAGTTGTGATTGTTTAAAATAAAGAGCTTTTAACTTTTCATGTCGCCAAGAGGAAAGAATTATAGTGCAGTAATCTCACAGTCAAAACATTTTTATTCATTCTGCCAGAGAAAACCTCATTCAGAAAATGGAGGTATAGCTCATGCAAACATGTGAAGAAATAATTATTCCTGTGTTGCTTGTAGGAAAGCCTCTTGCAAATCTAGGGTAATTTTGATTATAGAACCCCAATATTTAATGATACTCATCAGAGAGTTCTTTTATTGTCCTCTCCAGGAGCTACAGGGGTCTTTTTACTTTCATGTGAAATCCATTCTCTCTCTACTACAAATGCATTTAATTGCAGTTCACACTACAAGCTGTTTTTTCCTCCTGGTTTTGTTCTGCTCTGGTGCCTGACAAACTTTTACATTCAGGTACTTCTAAGAAAGCTGGAAATGTAAGGAAAATCTGTACATATAAGAATTTGGATATAAAGCACTGCTTGTGGTCCTCTCTAGTCTACTGAGTAGTTTTAAAGAACTCCAAAAGGTGCTCAAGAAAAGCAAGTTTGGGTAATCTACATTTTTGGGGTAATCTACATTTATGCAACTTTTAAAGGGATTTGTACTTCCAATGAGCATTTTTTAGGAATTCAAAACATTAATATTTCTAAACAACTAGCAAAAAGTCATCCCAAGCATTAGTTTTTATATTATGAATATGGCTCATCAACTAGCCTGGTCTCTTCATTATTAAATACTTCCCTCATGTTGCTGTCCTCTGCAAGCAGTGCCAAGCCAATGTTTTTGTCTAAATTGTTTATTAACTTAAAAAATGAAGACAAGAAACAGTCCGTTAAAGAGCTTACAAGTACTGCCTGCTCTATTTTCTGTTTGTACTTGTGTTTCAAGATAAATACATTAGCAGGTGTATAATTTGTTTAATATCTCTACTTTTCAAGGTAAATACATTAGCAGGTGTATAATTTGTTTAATATCGCTACTTTTCTCCTGAAACCAAATCTTTTGCCACTGTTATTCCATTGAATTATTTTATTAAGACATAGAAAATATTAGAGTTCCAGAAATGTACATAACATGTCTACAAAAGCTGATTTAAATTACTGAAGAAAACATTGAAGCAAATCAAATTAGACTGGGTGATAAGTATACTGTGGCCACAGAGAATTTAATTAGAATTTCAGCATTTGATAGTTAGCTACTAGGATATGAGTAGTTGATGATCTAATTTGATTTTTTATTACCTTGAAAATTCTTTTTTCTCAGACAATAGCCCCCAAAAAATCAGGTTATTGTTTAACAATTGTTTTGTATTCAAAGCACAGAAGTGCACTGAAATGCGCTAAAATACATGGAAGTCAATAACACTTAACATTAGAGCAAACCAGATCTTCCACTGGTGGACAAATATATAGATATTATACATATACATACACATGGAAAAGATGTTTATGGATTAAATGTTGGTCTGGAACTTTCTGAATTTAGTTTGTGACTTCTAGGGCAGCTGCATAAGAGATGCCACAGAAGATCAGCTTTTCTTCATGTTATTCATTCATTCTTTATCAGTGACTTTACTAAGTATAGTTGAAAGTGTTTTGATGGCGAAAAGAAAGAAAATGGTTCATTCTGCTGCATTTTGCCCTTGCAGGGCATTTCTCACTTTTAAAATTACAAAATTATATAAATTATTTCAAATTATAAAAAACCTAACAAAATAAATAGCCGCACACAGACTATCTGTTATTGTAGGTATATTTCACTGCCATTATTAGGTAGAAAATGTTGGGATAAAGTGATTCCAATAAAAGTTATGTCATATTATGGGTCCAAAAGCAGAAACTTCAGGGGTCCATGTGAATATCTATGATGATCCCAGATGGACAGCAGACAAAGGTATATTTAGTCACAGGGAAAGGTTATTCTGTCTCCATGCAGGATGATCAAAGATCCTGGGATGTGCTCTTATAAAAGCTTGAGTTCCTGATTAATTCAGTTCCAAAAGATTTTCTTCTCAAAAGGGAGTATGGCTGTTTAGTAGAGCTGATACTTGAAGCTTTTTCTGTAGGTAAATAACTTTTACTTCTCGATGTTCCAAGCAGAAATGCAATGTATTTTATTGTCTCTTGTTTATGATGGTAATTCCTCCAGTTACATGAGGGATTGTGTTTTGTTCAAGTATTTTCCATTCTTGCAAGTGTAATAAAACAGGTAGTATAACAAAAAAAGAAGAGGTATATGTAAGTTAGAAGAATGTGATTGTTTTTCAACTTGCTTATTCAACACAATCTAAGGCAAATTGCAGAAAGCAAAACACATCAGAGAGGAAAAGGCAGGAGGATGATGAACCCACACAGTTCGCCTTTAGACTGGTTGTACCAAACAGTGTATCTGGACTGCCTGCTAGCTTTTTAATTAAGACAGACTCTAATGTCTCACTCTCCATCTTGGAAGGTGCAATTTGCAGATAGAATTGGTAATGCTTCTAGGATTTGCCTTCTGTCACCTACCGAGCACACTTCACAGGTGTTGAACAAACCGAAATTGTATTCAACTTTGCTTAGAGATGAGTGGCAGGGAGCCGTTTAGCTTCTGATAGCTGGAGTTTCAGCACACATTTGTGAATATCTGTACAAAATAACTGTCTGAAATAATTTTTGTAAATGTCCTTGGCTCTCAACTGTTTAAGGCTCTAAACACAAACTGCATCTTGTCACGGCAAAGTGCTCTAGCATCATCCTTCACAGGACAAAAATCAGCTTGACACATATTTAAAAATGCATGTTTACACACAGTGAGCATGACTGCCCACTCTCCTTACATTGTAAGATGCCTGACCACAGCACAGATAGGCAAAACCTCTCTGAGGTAAGTGTCTGAGCAAATGTCTTCTGAAATTAGTACCTCTTGGAGGTGAAATAGGACCTCAGAGGGATGGAGAGTGAGTGAGCATTAGGAGTGCACAAGAGACTGGCAGCTGCTCAGGCATGTCTTCAGTTTTTGGAACATAAGAAATGTCTTAACTGGCCTTATAGGGGCTCCAGCTACCCCTGTGTTTTATCTCAAAAAATGGCACTAGGTGATACTTTTAAGGAGAGTACCAGAGCCTGCCTATTCTGGCAGACCAAATCCTCCATAATCTTCCCAGCATTCCCAGTCTTTGGATTGGGAATAATCTTTAGTTATTCCCCTAAGCATTCGACCATGAATTGGTCTAATTCTTTTACAAGCTGTTGTTGCCATCTGCCACCAGGCCTCCTTTTTCAACAAGATCCAAAAGTTCCTGACCTACTGTATAAACAATTCTTTATGTTTTATTTTGACATCCAACTACTTCAATCCCTGCTCTCTCATTGTACTTCTGCAAGGGTTGTCACCTTATCAGTTGCTTCCATGGTTTGTAAATCTCAGCAATATCCGCTTCAGCTTCATCCTTGTCCTGGGTTGAAAACTGAAGGTCTCGGCCTTCTTAATTATTCCTCGTGCAACCGATTCTACATTGCTTTGACGATTTTTCTCGCTATCCTAAGTACCCCTTCTATCAGCAATAGTTCAAACTGCTGTAGGGAGTTTGAAACTACACATAATGCTCAATGTCAATGCACCAAGACTTCTTCTCAATACCATTCCTGGTGATGTCCAGCACTGCTTTTGGGCATTTGCTACCACTGCACAAGGACTCCATGATTTCAGAAAGCTGCTGATAATGACCTTGCAGTATTTTTCCTAAACTGCCATTGATAGCTCAAAGCTCACATCATGCTGGCATCATTTTGATCACTTTTTGCTATATAATTCATCTTCAATCTGTACTGAAGCTCATCACCTTTTTATTCACTCACTTATGTGAGGTCCTTCTGGACTTACTGTCAGCACAAAACTCACTACTTAGAAGAGCTTTGTACACCACAGGTTTGGAAATTTCACTGTGTATGACATTCTACTAGTTGGCAGTGAACACACTTGTGGTGACACACATCCCATCTTTTAAGAATCATAGAATCATAGAATCATTCTTTTCCCTAACATCAGAGCATATTAATGTGTTTCTTTCCGACCTCCATTTTTGGGCTACATGTTAGTGTGAGCCAACATCTAAGAAAACATGCATGATGTGTAACTGCTGTGGTTGCTCTCCAGCTTCATCAGCCAGCAGAGCAGATGCAACCACATCTGGTGTGTGGAGTTGAAGAGCCAGAGAGATGCAGCATCACCTATTCAGAAGTTACTTATGCAATAGCAGGAACAAGCTGATTATATTCCCAGAGAAAAGTGAGGGAATAATGATGACCTCAGGCACTCCTTAGCTCTTGGAATGTCTCCATTCCTGGGCCATTTTGGTTTTTAGTAATGGACTGTTGCCATTTTTTTTTCTCACCTGAAGAAACAGAAAAAGTCAAGATCATATGGCAGAACAAAACCTACACTGTTGTCTTCAAGGTGCCTGGAATTCACTCACTGGCTGTAGAGTGTTCTTTTTCCATTGTGTTAATTTAGGAGGTAACATTGGCCAACAGCTTGGGGTGAGATATATTAACAGGAAAGGAGAATGTGCCTTGGAACATGATCTGATTTATAAGGTTTTACTGGGGAAGGGGGGGGGGGGGGATTGTGCTCCCTTATATGCTCCTCATTTTCTCATGAAACGCTGGATTCATGCCTCTTTTTGATCCTGAGTGCAGGAAATGCAAATTTATTTCTCATTAAAGCAGTGATGGGCTGCCAGGTTTGTCGGCAGCAAGAAGGAAGATTGATGGTGTAGGACAAGAAGAATGGAGGAACAAGGAGGCTTTCCTGAGAGCAAAGAAAACCTATTCTAAATCAGTTACATGAGTTAGAAATGTCCAAAGGAAACAGTAAACCAAAAGCAAGAACATATTTACTGTGTCAATACAACTAGAATAGAGTCGTCCTGGTGATGATCTGTATGTAAATTGCATTTCCTCTGCTACCTCAGTTTGTGTCCTCCAAACAACACTAGCTGTGCTCTGCAGTGACTACAGTCTGACTCACCTTACTGCGGCTTTCAGAATCAGCGTGTTCTGCCATTCTCATTCCATAATGTACAGAAAATCCAGATGCTGTGCAGGTAATTTTTAACTTCAAAGATCAGAGCAGCAGGAAGAAAGATGTAGTGCTAAGACTGAGTTTGTCATGCACTGGTGAGGGCTCAGGATTACAATCAAAGTCAAAGCATTTACCCCTGGGCAAGTGCATGCTCATTACAGTTCTACAGAGCTCCTAGAAACAAGTAAGTTGTTACCTTATTTTTAGTTATTATTCTATCAAATCAGAATAAGATACAAGAATTCTCACAAATAGTAAAAACTAGGCGTTTAATCTATGTAAGCCAGATGTCATTAGATAACACCCAGTTTTGCAAACTTATTCTGTACATATGTATTTATATGTTAGATATTTTTCCTCTTTTACTAATTCTGTGTTACTGCAAATGCATGAAATTAAGCATATTAGAAGTTTTTGCTTTAAATGTTCTGATACTGCAAACCATAATTTCATGTTGAACAGCTGATATTAGATTTCCAAGACTGCATGTCGATCAGTGTGCTATTTGGGGTATATTTAAAAAAAAAAAAAAAAAAAAGAAGGCAAATGAAATTAACTGTCATTATGAATAAGAGCAAGGAATAAAGATTTTTGCCACAAGCAAAAGAGTATGGTCCTCCCCACGTAGCTCTACACGTAACTGATGCACCTACATCATAAACTGGTTTGCTTTAGGTTCCCTCCATAGATCAAGGTACTTTGAAGGGTCAGTTCAGGTGTGAGATGGGCTGAATCGCTCTTTAGAAATGACTAAGCTCCTAATTTAGGCCTAATCAACCTAGGCTTTTGCAATGAGGAGTACTTACGAGAGGAGAAAAAAAAGTTAACTGCTTTGAGTTCCTAAGTAGATCATGAAAATCATAATAACACACATTGTGCTGTCAAAGAAAAATGAGATG
>JAVHNF010060922.1:18607-40998 GCA_034783455.1 Micropsitta finschii | reverse complement strand
GTTCCAACAGTTCCATGTCCTTTTTATGTTGAGGACACCAGAACTGCACACAATGCTCCAAGTGAGGTCTCACAAGAGCAGAGGGGCAGGATCACCTCCTTCGACCTGCTGGTCATGCTCCTTTTGATGCAGCCCAAGATATGGCTGGCTTTCTGACTCCCATCCACTTTATAACATAACCCTTGCAAAGCTCCAGATCAAATACCCTGACCCCATTTTTTTTTAAATTCTAGGGACCTCCTGTCTCTTAATGTCTGTGCATTTCCACCTTATTTTAATCTGCCTGACCTTACTAAAGGCACAGCAAAGTGTAAGCCATTCAAAATCATTGACCTTGTGCTACCTGAAGGGAATCAGAGTGAAAATAGAAGATAGTTTTTTGAAGTGGCAGAGGACTGTGAAACTCCCCTAGAACATTAAGTACAAGAACAGAAGCAAACACAAGTAAATGAGGCTGCAAAAGGAAGATTTGTCTAAGGAACCACAGGGAGTGACAGGTAAGGACAAAGACAGGTATCTTAAGTTTCCTCCCCTTGGAGTTTAAGAGTTGTAAATTGCCTTTTCCCTGATACAGGATCAAGTTTGTGGAGAAACAGATCAGCCAATATTTATTTAGTATTCATTTTATTAAGTTGTTTTAGTAGCAGATTACTCTCCAGACAGCAAATTTAATTATTCTTCATGATTCACACACATGCAAACACCCATCATTACCCAGAAGGGAAGGAGAAGCTGACCAGAATGGCTTTCTCAGATACAGAGGCTCATACTGAATGAGCCAGGGTCAATGCTCAGAAAGTCCATCTGTTTCTGCAGACGCACATGTAATCCTGTAATCATTGTCAGCATCTAACCACCAACCTCTTCTTGGACGTGCCCCAGTTACAAAACCATTGTTGATGGCATGTGTACTGGTGGCCTTGTAGAGATTCATCTGACTCTGTCCTAGGACCATCTGTTCTTGTGGATTCAGCAGGATCTCCTGGCTCTGGAGCTTACCACTTTTGCACATTGGGGCACTTTTTGGGGACACTTTTGCACACTACCTCTCAACATGTATTTTTCCTCTTTCCAGCTTCTTGCTTTCTGATAACTACTTCTCTATTCATACGCATCTAAATGTACCTGTAGAGCCTGTTTCAGTTCACAAGGGGGATTTGAGATACAAATGCTCCAGGTACACTGTAGGCTGTTCCTCCCATACACAGCACAGGCAGCTTTCTCCCACCAACCACTGTGAACACAGTTGGCCATAATTTGCAGCACAGATTCCCAAATTCATCTCCAAACCTGGATCTTCCAGAACACTGCTTACCTACAAAGCTCAGCATGCCACCACTCTGCTCATGCATGTCTTATTTCAGTAGCAGGAATCACTATGTGCTATGCTGGTCATACAATAATGCACACTGTGGGGAACCTCAACTTCTCAGCACCCAAATGGTTCTCATCCATAATTTTGTTTTATAGACATCTAAATAATTTCTTCCACATTGCATGGTGCATTTTCCTGCTTGTGATCATCTTCTACCAAACATTTCTCCACTGATTATTTTCATTACACAAGCTTTAATCATGCTTTCAATCTATACCTAATGCTTAGCTACTAACAGTTCATGCTGTATATCCCAGACACTATCATATGCTACTACAGGCCTTGTACAGGTGACGTTTGATGGCTACAGATACCTGCATGATAGTCTTGCCTAGGTGTTTATTAATCATGCTTTCAAGCTTCACCTTATTTCAGCTAAACAGCTATAATGAGTTTTTCTATCCTTCACAGCATTGCTTCGCTTTACCCATGCAATAGCAGAGAGAGGGAAGTGCAGGAACCAAAGACTGGCTTTGTCTCAGAATCCGTTTATATATCATTTTATGTGGCAGATAAAAGGAAAGCTAGGAAGTAACAGAAAACAGATGACATTTGAATGTGTATATGGCAAGGAATGGATAGAGACGGGAAACATTTAGAAGTTTTTTCCACTGTTTTTCCTGGGAGAACATAGATACTGCAAAAGGTTGTGGAGCTGGTGGAAGGGATAAAACCCACAGATGTGGAAGTGTTCTGACATAGGCAGCCATTACTTTTTGCACTGAAAATGTCAAGGGGACTACAGTGGGTGATACACAGTTTGTTTGTTTTTTAAGTAGAAAACCACTCATTCATGAAAACAGAGTAAGAATGTTTTCTTTAGACTTAGGCTGGCTTCCTCTGACTGAGCTGTATACTTGAGCATATAGCTAGAAGCATCATTACAGCTCACACAAGCATGTCTGAGCTAAGCCAGTGTAAACTCATCAAGTTGATGTACTACTTTTCCAGGCACCTCCACACCCAGCTTCCTCACTCTGCCTGCCTTGGCTGCTCTTTGTTTCCTTCACTACCAATATGTTGTGTGGTTTCAGCACAGCCACGAATTACAGTACAGCTCAGATACAGACATTCCCTGCCATTCCCAGTTTCCTTTCCCTCCATCTTTCTGGAGAACCTCCCCCCTTCTCACTAATTCCCAGGTGTTATCAGATCAGATGCTCAGCAAAATCCCTACTAAGCATTCTAGGAACTAATTTACACCTCCTTTACCAAGCAGATGCTGATATCTTGTCATGCAGCTCACGGAGGAGTAGACTACATTTCCATTTAGGTGAACATCTGGAGAGAACATTTATGGTACCTATTTCAACTGCAATTATAATTTCATCAGTGGGGGGGGGGGTTTCGAATCTCAAGATTGGGAAGTATCTGCTCTTCTTTCAAAGCCTGTTTCAACCAGGGAATTGGCATCCCTAGGCAGGAGCTCAAATAACACACTAGCTCCCTCTTTTGACTGGACAAAAGGCTGGCAGCACTGCACTGATGTGTCAAGGGGGCATGTGTAGAAAGTATGAGCTGTCAGGGCTTTGTGTGCCACAATATTGCTACTAAATTAATACACATTTAATAATCACTAGTTTGTTCACACCTTTAACTCACACTGATCATTTTCCTGACATACATACCCATTCCTGCAATCATTTTCAAAGAAAACTTTGAATCAATGGAGGTCAGTTAAGTTTCCCGTATTCTACTTCTCCTATATCCTACCTGTTAATTATGCAAGCCTTTCAGAACTGTGACTGCCAAGACTCTCAAACTGAGAGCCGTGTAACCACATGCACAAAATTCCTGTCACCACCACTAGAAGTAGTCTGGTTTACATCTTAAGCAAATTAAAAATGGAAATGGCCTTCACCTGTGGCTTCTTCAGCAGACATCTATCATGTTTACATTCACCAAAGCAAATTCCTGTCCTTGCTGATCCCTTTCTGTGGAGGTTGTCTCTTGGAGAAGAGCAATCTATAGTCTTGTAAACATCCTGTTAATCACTGATTGTTTCTGCAAAGATTAATCACACAAAGTCAAACAAAACTAAATAACATTGAGGGGCAGTCCTCAACTGCCAGCAGTCAAGTGAAAGATGTTTTCTTCAACAGCTTGTCAATGTTTCTCTGGCTTTTCTCTCCACAACATGAACACATTGTTTTCAGTGTAACATGCACAGAAATTTCAGTTGGTAAGTCCAGTTAACTAATCAAGTTCCCAGACCCCTCTGTCCTTCCTCCACTCCATGTTATGCTGTGACCAAACTCTTAAACCAGTCTTTTCCAAAGACTGAGGGAATCCCTGCATCAGCCTCAAACATCATTTTTCTCTTGCAATGAGAGATCAAATGAAGCTGACGGTTGTTCAGCCTTCGAAGTAATTAATTGGGAAATGCCTGCTGGGACAGGAGAACTGAGAGTCACAGCCTCCATCAAAAGTAAGCAGAGACAGGACATTTGATGTCTGGCCAAAATGAGCAAACACTGTTATATTTCAAAATCAAGGCATGCACTCAGTCAGTGAAACCCCTTATACTGACTTGCTGCTATTTTTATCCAAGTTCCATGTGTGTGAGTGAACAAATAAAAGGCCAGTATATCAAAAGTGGCAAGTACTAGCAAATCTTTTTTAAAGGACTTTTTCTTTAGTAACCAGCAGTGTCTGCAGAACCAAGAGTTTCACCTAGAAGAAGAGTACTGAACAGCTGTCACTTCAGTGAGGAAAAAGTCTTGTGGGTGGCATCATCATGGCTTGGTACGAGAGGCACAGGCTTTGGGAAAGCAGGAAAGAGATGACAACAGAAAAAGAGGCTAGGCCAACAAGCTGAGCTGTGAGATCTGTGCAGGTATCAAGTCTTGGTTTGGGTTTTATTTCTGCTGCTATCACAAATAGGGCTGCGATACCAGCTGGTTTTCAGAAAACAGACATAATTGCCCTAGTAGAACAACTAGTTAGGGACACTTAAACTTGAAAAGCCAATACTTGCTTAGCACTTAGAGGTTGTATTTCTGTTCATTCAGGGTCTGTCAGTGTTCTGAGTCTGAGCAAGCTTTGTGGACAGCCTGTGAAGGGACTGCTTTCTCCTACACCAGTTCTAAGAGTCATTTCTCACCTACAAAATGCTACATCACAGTCCACCACATTCAGCTACCTCTTCCAAGGAAGGCTGACATTCAGATAGAAATGCAGAGATTTGTAGCAGCAATACTAATGTTGATATGAAGGAAAGCATCAGCAAAAGCTATTATTCAAGCAAGGGCTGGAAGAGTGTCTTGTACCTACAACCAAGAATATGATCAACAGCAATCAAACTGAAACACTGATGGATGAGATGTTTACATCATGAAGCCTGTGCTCTGATATAGACACAGCAGAAAGAACTTATCAAGAGACCTGTGCTCCAATAACAGAAGGATGGTGACAAGGTTGTGTCACGGCTTTCTGCTGTCGTAACAGGAAGGCAAACTCGCCATAAGGATGAGACAGAGACAATGGGCAGGCGGCTTGACTAAGACTATTGGAGAAAGAAGCAAGATTCTTAAGGGGAAAAAATTCACGGCAGTAACTCTCTGGCTTCTTAAGGGAGTATCAGACCTTCCAAAAACTGGTTCAAACCACCTCAAAAAGTAGATCTAGCATGATCAAGAGGAACCTAAAAGGTGGAGCAAGGATTTGAGAGTCAACATCTCATCTTTTGCGTGTTACGCACGTGATTCTTGTAAGCTTTGACATATGTCTTGGAGCCCATGGGTATGTGGGTGTGAAAATGTGAATGAAATGTGTGTCAATGAGTGAGTGAAATAAGTTTTCTTTAAACCAAACTTCCCATTTCATAAAGATTCCCACTAAATCTCATGACATGAATTTTTTTTTACAGGCTTAGGGCAGTGAGTGCAGCTTATGTCTCATCTTCCTGGAGTACGTTTTTCTACACCCCCCTAGTCTAGCACTCCAGCAAGCTCCCCCTCACTGGCCTGTATCAGATAGCTGAGTCATAAGCCTTTCCTTGGATCTGAAGCCAAATCCCTGCTAGAAACGCACAAAACTGGGCAGCACACAGGGTTGGCCAGAGCAATTTCCACCTAAGAAAGATCAGTTATTGCTACAGCACACCACTAATTGCTCTCCTCTGAATTCCCTCAAGTGATTCACAGCTTTCCTGAAGAGCAAAGTGCAAACCTGTGCGCAGTACTCCCACATTGACCCCATGTAGAGCTGAAGCATCTATCCCCATACCTGGAGAATAAACTGCCCCTCATACAGGAAAGGGGAATTCCTACCCCACATCCCTCTCTTCTCTCCCTCCCTCCAGCAGCGGTTTGCTATAACCTGCAGATCATTTCTGGCAGAGCTGCTGCTGAACAGCAGTTCTCTAACTGACAGGCTGGCAGCTCATTCCTTTAACTCACTGCAATCCTCTGTACCATTGCTTATTCCGTTCCTGAGACTTTCTAAAGATTACTTTTAACTCCAACCCTATTCTCCAGTGCTCACCATCCTTCCCAAATTCACAGCAGTTTAACAAACTGCTCACAGAGTATACCTTTTACGCCATTAAATAGACTGAATGAAAACACTGAACCCCCTCAGACATTGGACAGGGTCCTGTAAAACTCTAGCCAATAAAGCCTTCTTTCCTTGCAACAATCCCTTAGAAACTCACCTGAGTACAAGTAAGCACAGTATTGATATAGATGGCCAGGAACTGGTGAAATTTATGCAAAACCCCTCATGTCAGTTTTGCAGACCACAAGTCAAGGCAGACAGGTACCTAAAGGTACACGGTACAGGCTCAGATAGGCAAATACACCTTGTCAGATTCTGTTTTGCAGGGCTACATTGTTAGGGATTTCTCAGCTGGGTAGTTCGACTGTGGTTTCAGGTATACTTGTGCTAGTTGGAGTCATCCATTATAGCAATTATATGTAAACATACTCCTAGTGATCAAGTCACAGGGTAATCAGGCAGCTAAATGCAACACATCATTCAAAGAAATCAACCTGCTTTTTGCAAATCTTGGTACCTTCAGGCATAGTGGAAACTTGAGTTACATTGGTAAGCCAAACAGTGGAAGAATAGGTGCATACTTAAATCTTGGGGTGCTTAGAGGCGGGACTTGGAATAAACATGGAGGCCACTGCCTCCATCCAGACACCTCGCAAACAGAATATAGGTCCAGAAGTGCTCTTAGAAATTTAGAACTCTGCGCTCCTAGAAATTTAGTATTCTGGAGGTGCTAAAAAATACCCTAAAGCTCTGATACAAGCCAAGTACACCCTGAGCAGCTGAAGTAATGAAGCCTTGCTTCCTTTATGATTGTAATTATTGTCTTCAACTCCTTCATAACTGCTTTATCTCTTCAGTTTCACCCTCCCATTGGGCAGGATGCAGCCAAATGCATGCTGATGAGCAAGTGCAGACATGTGGTTGCAACTGAATATACATACAGCATTAAGGGAAGTGGATCACTATGACAGGAGTACTTAGACTGATCAATCATACCAATTTTAAGCTTTAAAATAACTTCATTACATTGGCATTCATTGAGGACAATCTTCATGCCAATAATTCTCATACATTCATTATCATTACATATTAGGTCTTAAACATAGAATGGATTGTAAGGGACATTTGAAGATCATCTTGTCCAGACCCCCTTGATGATCCATGTGGGTATCATGTGTTCAAATGAGACAGTTCTTTATCCTAAATCAGCTGTGAGCATTCAGTACATGTGCAATCTGTACTGGCAAATAGGACCTATGATGGTCTAAGACGTATGTTTTTAGGGCCCAGAGCTTTTCCACAAGGACAGTCAAAACTGAAGTAGGCGCTTCTTCAATTTTCAACCCAAACTGGAGATCCCACCCTGCTAAGCCTGTTGAAGTTCTCACTAGGGGCCAGCCCTTGGTGTCTGCCTCTGAAGAGAGTGCTGCAAAGCTCCTAGGGGAGGGAGGTTACATTCCCACTCTGGCACATGCTTCTATCACATCCCTGCCTAGATTTGTTTCCCCTCCCTTTGCTAAGCAGCTTGTTCCTTCCCTGAGGCAAAAGCAGTCTTTTCCCAGCTCTCAAGGCTACACTTTTTCAGTCATAAGTTGTTCATGATTCTCTCTTCTCTGCTTTCCACCCATGGCTGTATTTTCAAAGCCTTTGCTACCATCTCACACTTTAACTGGGAATCATAACAAACAGCACCTGGTTCCAGGTGCTCCACACAGTCAGTTCTCATAGCAAGCTGATAACTAGCCTGACAAGCCAGGACCAGGGCATTGCACCATCTTCTCTCTGAGCTGAAAACAAACCAATATTGAAGTTTTAGTATGTTTCTCTTAAGGGTGCAGCAAGCATCCACTTTGGCTGCAGCAGTAGCACTTGGGTAGCTGGCTGTGGTTCTGCCTCCTGGCCCTCTAGGGCCTAGGTTTGGAAGAACTGTCAATGGTCTTGCAAGAAGCCATTTCTCCACAAGGATATTCCAGTATATTGTCAGGAAATTAGAAAAATAAATAAATAAAATAAATCAATTCTTGGATTATTCCTCAGCTGCTTCTTTTTACTGTTCAATTCCTACAGTCAGTATCTCCAGCTTGGCCAAAGAGGACAGATACCTGATGAGGGAGTGTGTCAGCTCCCCACCATGCTCTACTTCATGTTTTCATCACAGTAGTCTCCCTCCATTATGGCATCCTGCTTCCAATCACACCTGATTCTACCTGATTTCAGAGTCACACTGGGAACCCACCCTGGGACACCCACAGGTATTTTCCTCAGTAGCTTATCTGCTACTTAATGATGAGCTGTAGTCTCTGGCATCTACATAGACAGTCAGTGCTGATGCACAGTCAAACCCTGAGCTAAGACAAACTGGTACAGTTTCAAAATAAACCTTAGGAAATACGAGTGACCTTCTAAAACCCCCATTGACATTTTAAACCTTGGAAACTCCATTTCAAGCTGCAAGGTTAGTATTTTCAAGAAGCTAGCTGAGTTTGGTTATCTGGATATCCTCTCTTGTAATAATTAGCATTTTAATAATCTTGTTTATATAGGAATCAGAAGCACTTTAAAACCTTTGTTTTCCTACAATAGTCTTGAAAAAAAATTTAGCTTTTTTAATATACAAAACATGATCAGGATGAACTCATCTAGAAAACATTTCTTACATTGAAACTAGGAGATGGGGAGTCATACAAAGCATGAAGCATTTACAGCTTCATTAAATTGGATACCGTAATGTAAGAAATGGTTGTAACTTAGTATGTATTCAGCTGGTCCAAAGGAATTCTCTGTAATTCCTTCTTAGGGAAGAATATAACTTGTAAGGATAAGACTCTAATCAATCCAATCAGTTTCATCCATGTTCCCTTCAGCCATCCATCAGCCACAACTGTGCAAGTCAGTTCATTGCTCTCTGCCCTCTGCTGAAGGCTGCCACAACCTCAGCTCTCCTGTAGGCACAGCTTCACCCATTTCCATCAAAGCAGCTTTTCCTGGCTTTTTAATAAGCCTTTTTGCTAACCCAGATTGTTTTGACTAAAATGAGAGAGAGAAAGAGTGTGTGTGTGTGTGTAGAAACAAAGATCTTCCTGTATTTTCCCACCAATAGCTCAAGCTCATCTGTGCTTTAATTTAACGGAGTTCCTGTAAGTTAATTTACCTTTGCCTCAGTTGGGTTGGTCTTGGCAGAAATACTTAACCTTAGACAGTTTCTCCCCATCAGCCAAGCCCTTCAAGAGGGACAAGGTGTACATCTGCACTATGCACTTGCTCTTCCTATATTTCTGCCCTCAGAGCGAGCAGCTGTGGCCCGTTAAAGGAAGCAAAACCATTATCTTGTCAGGCAAGGAAGGCATTTTTCACTCACACACTCAAGAAGGCTTGACTGCTTCATTTTTATTGATAACTTGTTTTGCTTCATACGTAGCACTAGAGACAAGATCGGTTGTGTTAGACACTGCAGCCTCTTGCTTTTCTTTTGAGGACTGGAAAAGCATAGCTCAGCAGAAGGCTTTAGTGGCAGCTTGATCCCCGATAAGGGACTCTGCTGCAACCTCATCCCACCTGGAACACTTCCAGCCTTCTCCTCACCATAGCACCAGACATCCATACAGCCCTATGGCAAGCAGACTGCAAACTGATAGTGACCCAGGGGCAATAGGAGGAAAGTTTATATATTTCAACAGAACCAGCTCCCTGCCCTGCTGCATTACAGCAATACAAATTGAAGAGATTTAATTACCATACCCCACATTCTGAAAAGAAAGCAGGTACTATTCTAGAGGGCATTTTGATTTATTCGCAATATCTATAACAGGAACTAATGTTTAGGATCAGACACTAGGCAGACTGAAATGAGTAATAAGAAACAGGAAAAGAGTGGCAGTGGTTAACTAGTATAACAAATTATCAGGGGAAATGTTGGGTTTTCTCATTTCCTGGTGTCTTCAGATCTGTCTTCTTGGAAAAAAAATATGTACTTTAGTTTACCATAAATCAGTGGGGTAATGTCAAGAGAAACATGAAGAAATTGCAGGGCTTGTGAAAGATGGGGGGGTTAGTCTATGGGGTTTAGTGCTCTCTGCCTGTTTTGCAGAGTTGAACTCCAGAGGGAGAAATGAAGAGTGTTTTTTGCATCCACATGCACACACATCTTGTGCCCAGAGAGCAGAGTATCCACAGGCAGCTGGTATTTAGTCCCACATGGAATGCTGCACTGCTGACCACCTCGTCCACACACAGCAGTCTGCCGCGTGTTCAAAGCCACATGCCAGCTTGTTTCACATCCAATTCCCAGCCCTTCTGCTTTTCTCATTACAGGACCAGAAACAAATCCAGGTTCTTCTCCCTCCTGCTCTGCATGAGCAACCACCCTGGAGAAGACAGATCCCGCGTGTCCTACATACCCCATTATCCCTTTTACTACAGTAAGAGTTTTCTGTAGTTTGACAGTCAGATTAGACAAGGAACCCACACACACTTGTCACTTTTTGGAGTCCCAGTTAAACCACCACACAAAACCAAGAATGTTTCCATTAGCAGAAAAATACTAACTTCACCTCTTAGTTCTTACTAATACCAGTAAGAAGCTCTTACAAAGCAAATCCTCCCTACCAGTTTTTCCCCCACTCTTCTCTGATCACTCAGATGGTGGGACGAGGTAACCAGCAGGCAGCAGGAACAGGCAATTTGGGAAAAGTCAGAACAGCCTTTCAACAAAAGTGGTTTTTTTCTGAATGCCATCATGCCTAACATACATATTCCTTTACAGGCCTACACAGCAACCTTCCCAGCAGTACCTTTGGGTACCCTATTCCAGCTGTTAAGCCCCAGTCATACACTCCTCATTACTGCTGTTCACAGCCTCTTTTGGATCTCAGTGATCTTCCAAGATGTCTTACCAAAATATCCATCACCGGTGTTAGAACTCCATCCACATCAATTATTGCACACAAATTTAGGCAGTAAAGCCAAGTTTTTACCTAGCAACATCAGATGCTTTCTATATGAAAGAATAGTCACATTTCATACTGTTCTCATTACTGTTATATCAGCTAGCCCGTCTCCCAAGCAGTTTAGCTTTGGGAGCGTAAAGAGATTCCTT
The DNA here is from genome assembly GCA_034783455.1 of Micropsitta finschii. NCBI lineage: Eukaryota > Metazoa > Chordata > Aves > Psittaciformes > Psittacidae > Micropsitta > Micropsitta finschii. The sequence goes on along the minus strand of JAVHNF010060922.1, from coordinate 30,031 downwards.
TCTGCCCACCAGCAACTGAAGCTATCACACCTGCAGTGACCCACCAACATTTGTGTGGGGTTCAGAATCTTCTCTTACACTTCCAACCATCACTCCACTTTTCATGAAGTCCATAAAGGACGGGTTTATTCTCATCAGAAGATGGATACAAGTTAAACACTGTTCAGAGAAAGCAATTAAGCTCAGAAGAGCCTTTGCAAACACAGCAACACAAAAGATTTATTTTCATGTGAGGGGAAAGTGATGGTAGTCGTAAGGAATCAATGTACAAGTGGTTTCTAAAGTGACAGGCCTGTTTTTCCCATGTATCATTTACTGAAGCACAGATCAGTGAAGCCAAGCCCTTAATCTGGACTGAAACTGAAAGCTTCAAGCTTTCAAAGAGGCAATAAATCTGATTATCAAGGCTGATATGATATCATGCAAGTCTGATTCAGGATTCCTTGTGCACTCATCAATGAGCCTGTGCTGACAGTACAGTGAAATTGAAAATATTCATTTATTGAAGGAACACGAGCACTCACTAGCACTGCTAAAACCATAGGGTTTAACTCACAAAAGTACTGATGCATCCTCCCAACGACATCATGAGCCTAGCACAGGCAGGTTGATTTTTACCTAATCTCCTAAGCAACTATTGGCTTTTTCTTCCCTCACCTTTATGCTCTATCAGCACCCTGAGCACTATCTGCAGACATTCCCTCATCCCCAGCTATTCCTGCAGTTCTTTCCCCACACTCCATTTGTACCAAGCTTCTGGGGACAAAACCATTGATTTCCCTTCTTATTCCCCTTGGCCAACCAGGTTATTACAAGGTAGGACAAGGCAGGACTCAAAGCCCGATGAGCTCATATGGAGACCATCTCTGACAAATGCCTTCCTTCCATGCTGCTGACACCTTTGAGGACAGTTTCACTTCATCCTCCCCCTCCAGGGTACAAACATGTGCAGAGTGCATCAGTTCACGCTGTCACTGCCGTATACTTCCTTTGGGGATATTTCCTGTCCCATGCAACACTGCAGGCAGGGGATAAGGAATTAAGGAGCAGCTTTACCCCAAAAGGCAGAGGAGAACTTGGTATACAGCAGGCTCAACATGAGTCGGTATCATGATGGTGAAGACTACCATAGACTGGGCTTTAGTAGCAAGAACATAGCCAGCAAGTGTTTATTGTTTTCTACTCGATATTCGTGAAGATGTGAGAGGGATACTGTGTTCAGCTTTTGGCTTCCTTATGCAGGAAGGACATCAATAAGCAGAATAGTGGGTGGAGGACCACTGTGATGGCTGGGAAGCACATGATGAGTTGGGGAATACTGAGGGGCTTTGGATTGGTCAGTCTGGAAAAGACAAGGCAAAGAGAGGAGTCTAACTGGTTTTCTTTACTTTGTAAAGGGTGTTTGTAGGAACAGAGAGCTGTATGCTTTCCAAAGGTGCAAGGAAAAGAGGTGTTTTTCACAGGCTGAGGTAAGGGAAACTACTTGGATATAGGGAAAATAATTCTTCCCGGGAATGTAACTCAGCACTGCACAAGGTTTTCTCAGGATGTTGTGGAACAGCTTGGAAGCTTTCAGCACCTGGTGGGAGAAGGCACTGAGCCACCTCACCTAATTCTGAAGCCAGTCAAGAGAAGGAATTATAAATATGTTTGAAATAATGATAGTCTAATGAAGATGGATAAGGAGCTTTTCTCGGTCTCATAACAAAAACACAGACAATCAATGCAATAAAAGGTGGTAATCTCAAAACTGATAAAACCAGAGTTTTTTCCTAAATGATGAATTATTAGATAAAACACTGAAGTTGCACTAAATTACAGTTTTAAAAGATTGCTACAGGTGTCTAGAGAATTACAGGGAAAATAGAATAAGAAGAGCTTTATTAGTTACAGTGCCAGAAAAAGGAGATTAGAAGAGAGACAAAACTCCACATTTTGGTTTTAAAGACATTCTAAACTTCAGCAACTCACATGAAGTCTATGTCAGGGCAACTTAGTCCTCTAGTTGTCTGCTGGAGACTGTTTTCAGCAGTCCCAGGCATGAATATGTGCTTTAGGAAATCCAAAGCAATCTCTTCTAAGGCAATAGAAAGTGTACACGAGTTTTTTCCTTCAGAAAGACATGATATTCAAATCTATAGGATATATAAAAACCTAAAAGTATTGGAAGAATTGGAAGGCTCTACATTACAACATGTAAATGTTTAAATAATGGCTTGCAGATCAATGACAAGTAATAGGACATCTATTTCTGGTAACACTGTAGATTTATAGTCATGAGTCAAGGCTAATGCAAGGTGAACTCCTCCCTTTATGATCACTGCCACAAATGCATTAGCTCATCCATGAATTTAAAAATCGACCTCCAGACAGTTAGTTGGCAATTTGGCACCCTGCTTTGATTGTATACAATTTAACAAAAAGAACATCCAACACTAATTCAACAGTAATATTGCTTCTGCCTTTCAGGAATGATTTATTCGTTTGGATGCCTAAATTACATTTTCTTGAGGAAGGGTGTTTACTTTGTTTGCAGTTTATTGTATTACTTCTCAAGGACATGACAAAAGTAAAATTGTCGATCCTGGTTATTAGGTTGAATGCAAATGTGTCCTGAATGATGGTCCTCTGTACAGAAAACGGGTGTGTAGGAGGGCAGTTGTTGCACCATGGTTTCTGACACTTTACAACCTGCCTCATACGAATGCTACCGTCTCATCTATCATCTGTATAAAACAGGCAGTGCTCTTGAATAACAGCACTGCAGATCCTGAAGTATTCATCACATCTTTGTGCTGCCTCATTCTTGCAGATGTACCATAAGCATCACAGCACTTCTCAGGGATCAATAGGCAAGGGGCTTTGCCTTACCTTTATTGAGCTCCCTTTTAGTTCTCTGACTGCAGTTTTGTGCTGGTACAGTCTCACAGCTGGTTGTTGACCAGTAAAACAGGCTTGGGTTTGTCTATCCCCTTTAGTAAGCAGATGCCCCAGATACACTAATGTAGAGAAATGTATTGTACTGTATTTCTTTACAACAGATCCCATCCTTATCTTTGTCCTAGGGGAAAAGACTTTCCATTCCTCATCATTGCCTGCAGTGGCAATATAAGGCATGACTTAAAGTGTTTTTATTGTCAGGACATAACTGAGAATTTAGACAGTAGATTGTTTCACTTATATTTTCACATTATCAATATGCTTATTGTCATTTTTAAATTGTGTAGCATCAGTATTTAAGTGTCAGAGACTCCTTACATTGTCTCAATTATTAACCCTCTTCTCAGTTTACTCTTTCTGGCTGGGATTTTCACTGGGTTTAGACACTTACTGCCTAAATTCTGTAGAAATTCATGCTTATCAGATTATTGCCACTAGGACTATCTTGGATGTGGGCACCCAAGTATGAGCTAATAATCATTCTTGTCATGCTTTGTAGCCATATCCTTGCTAGATATATGGTGGAGAGCATTTCAAACAATATTCCCTGAAGAAGATGGTCAGCTCCCCTACTAAGGAGGTCATGCAGCTGTAGGTCTAAGATGTAAACATCTCTGTAGCTGTGGATCTCACACTTACTCGGTGAGTGCTCAGCTCTCCTAGTATTCTGTGTTTGGTCTGCACTGGACCTGAAACAACCAGCTGTGACTGCAGGTATACTGGATGAGAAAGGGTATCTTAGTTCTCCCTTTATTTCCAGTCCAAGCAGATAAGTAACCCTACCAATGAAAAAAACCCTCCATGCTAGCATTGCTATCTGACTCTAGCTAATCAGCTGTCAGTGCTGGATGATATAAGACAGTCAAGCAGGTGTGCTGTCATTTAACCACAAACAGTGTGTTAGGCTTTCCAGAATAATAGCAAACAGTGTTGCAAAGGTCTGCTGGGGCTATCACTGTGACACATGACTTGAGAGCCAAAACTGTAAATATGTCAGCTAGACATATTTATGGTCGTTTAGTAAACCTTGATCAATCACAGAAGAGAGTAAACAGACATCAGTGTAATATGGCTGATGTCCCATGTTTTACTGTTTCATGACACTATGGTGATCTACTATTTACAATGTGAGTGATCTGAAGCTTTCCTTCCATTGACTTCCACAGACAACCAATGGAGTGTCTGTGCCCACTGGTCTTTCATTCAGGCTCATTAAGCATTTAATGGGACTCTAGCTGGCAAGACTATTTATTGACCAATTCATCTGGATAACTAAACCAACAGTTGCAGAGTTGTGGTGAATAGTGTTTAGCTGGAAGAGTAACAAGATATTACTGCTCACACATCTCTTTAAATGTTAGTCTGTTCAGTGATGCTCACAGGGGAAGGTAACCACTATAAGAGCTTTAGTCTGGAGCAAAGTGATATTTCTGCTTGTTTTGCAGGGCTGGTGCAGGTAACTAGTGAGAGGACATTTGAAAGGATGCTGCACCTGGGGAAACCAGGCAATTCCTGTCCTGGAATTTCACTGTTGCTGGACATGTTTTCTTTCTCCAGTGACTGCATGTGAATAGAGGAAAAGGATGTTATCACATGGGGACATTTTTGTTTGTGTGGTATATGGCCTTACTTCTTTCCCACCGATGCTGTTTATGTGGCAAGGTAGAGGAGAGTGCTGTAAGGACAGTGATAATGTTTCATTTGAATCAGATAAAGATTCAGATCATGAATAGTGATACCAACAAATTTTTTTAATATTATAATTTTCAGAGAAGGATAAGGTGTTTTTTGGTTTTGTTTTGTTCTGAAGTCTCTTTCCTTACCAGTTCTACCTGGGTGGAAGCATCAGATGTCTCAGGGGCTTTCTCTATAGGAACACTGGGTTTAACCATTTTTTTGGTTAAAAAAAAAATAGTTTAAACCAGATTTTTGGGCACCCTCTTAAACAAGTCTTGACACTTCCATATGAAATTGCACTGAGCTTCTTCCTTGTATTTAGCAACCGCAGTAACTGCTATAAAGGCTTTTTGGTCCCCAAAACTTACCCCAAAGGTGTGAGAGTAATGAGGGCAGTGCAAAGAACTCTCTTTCTCAGAGAAAGGGAAGATCTGAGAGTGTAATCCTAGGCTTGACTTTGAACTTTGGAATTGCAAGTGTGAGTTCCTCAGATTTGTTATAGATTTTGTGCCCTGGTGCCCAAACAAATGAAAAATTCCCTTCTCCAAAACCTGTTGGAGAGGACCTTGAGACAATTTCAGGAATAGCACCCTAAATTTTGCTCTGAATACCCTCATGGTAAGAGATACCAGGGATAATTCCACTTCCCAGACACTTACTATGTGCCAATGGTAACCTGGATTTCCTAGAATACAGCTTCTGTGTTAAAAGCTAACGGTAATGTTGAAAGCATTTATTCTCTGCAAATTTAGTTCAATTTTGTCTACTTGGCATGGATGTTAAATTTCCAGCCTCCATAATCAAGCATTTATTAGAATGCAATCAAGCTATTTTAAGCTAGAAAGGGATTTAGTAGACTATGAAAATTACTCTTCACTTCAGGACACAGTTTTAAAATTACAATTAGATTAACAATATCAGATTATACTGTATCTAATTATGAATTACACAAAGTTGGCCTATTTTATTAAAACGGAAAAATGGTAATAACATTTGAACAAATAAATGGATTTAAAATCAAGTGCCTAGATAAGGTGTCTGTCAAGATGCAGTTCAATTTTTGACCAAGGACTACTAACAGTGTCAGCTGGTTTTGTGTCAGCTTTTGTGGTTGTGCTTAGACTTCCTAAGCAGACCCTCCTCAACCATAGACAACATCTGGAAAATAATACTTATAAAAGATACATTTAACAAAGGAAGGGAAAAGAGTCCTTAGAATAAAATTCATGGGAAAGCTTAAATAAAGATTTTGCTGCATGACTCATAAAAATTATATTGGGAAGATAATGTGTAGTGTAAGTAGATAAACATCCTGATTTACACACCTCAGGTAACTAAACTCTCAGTATTTTATTTGCAGAAAGAAAATTAAGTATCTAAAATATCTTCATATTTTTTAATGTATCAACATGTGTGCACTGAAGGCACTAAAATACTATTTACCAACAACATTTTGCATCATTTTGTAAATTCTAAATTAAAGCAAAAACAAAAAGGTTAAAATTAAAATATCATTCCTGTCCTTAAAGATCAATTGTTTGGCCTTTTTTAAACTTCCTGTTTTGCTCTATAGGAGCTCCTCTTTATCACACTTGATTCACGGAACGTGCTATTATTGTTTTGCTTTGCTTTACTCCCCATCAGCAAAAAACTACTGCACCTGAACAAGACACTAAACCCCTTTTCCATGCATGTTTTCTCACAGAACAAACTGACATCAGTAGATTGTTTGCTCCTAACCCTGACACCCCACCCCCCCGCCCCGACCTATTTTTGAAGCAAATTTTATTTTAGGATGTCCTGACTCTGATACTAAATTGGAAACATTGGTGTGAATTTTATAGAACACTATTTCCTTTTATAGAGGATGTTCACAGCTAATCTGTCATCTACAGGGCAGACAGAGTCCAGAAAGCTAGGAAACCAAGACAGGTGGCCTAGCAGCAGCCTGAAACCTGAACTTTTCTGGCATTTTGTACTAATTTAAATTGCAGGGAATCTGAGCGTTTTCTCACTGTACCTTGGTTTATTAACGCTATTAAAAAAAAAAAAAAAAAAGAAAAAAAAAAGAAAAAAACCAGCCCTGTAACAGAATAGGCAAACATTGATCAGAAAAGCTTTTTTCCTCTCAGACAAAGATGGGCAGCAAATTCCCTGTTTCCCACAGATCTTTTCCCAAGAAGTTATGCCAGGAAATGGAAGAACCCGTGTTTGTTCAGGCTCCCTCCCCTACCCCCACACTGCAAACACCCATTTGTGCTTCTATATCTTCAACATCTTTTTAAAAAGTACATTTATATGAAGTCAGCAAGTGATACAAATCCCTCCTCATTCTATTATTAATAATGCAATTGGATGAAATTATTATTCTATTAAGTATCCCGTTAACTACTTGTTAACTACTAGTTTTGTTCATTGCCCTCTGACTCAATGGAAATACAGTGCACAGAGGCATTGTCACCAAAGCATCCACAAACAGAAGGTCTTTGATTCCTCCCTCTCCAGGAGACACGTTGTAGTATCTAGTACCACACTAGATACTACGCTCACTATAGTATATAGTACCTCACTCCTAGTATCCTGGTAAGACTGAGTGATTCTGAAAGCAAAGCATAGTTTGACCTTATGCAGACAAGATAGCTTGGAGATGTGGGACTTAAGTCTGTGGGAGTGATCTTGAGTTGAGGGAGCCAGCAGCAGAGAGAAATAACTTACTTCAGTCCACATGGAGCTACTGTGCCAGGACTGTACTTAACTCCCTGAGCTGGTTCATTTAGGAAGTAATCAAGAATGGGATTTCGGCTGAGCCCCACCTTGTGCACTGTAGGTATCTCCCAGATTATGCAGTGGAAACCTTTTCTTACTTCTACCTTTAACAAAAAGAAGCAGAGCAGCAGCAAATCCTGCTTTGGACTTAGAATGATTTACAATGAGCTGCTCAGCTCGACACTTGCAAAGCTACTGTATCCATGGCCTCAAACATCAGTTCAATAAGGAGCATGGGTTTTTCCCACAACCAATCAGAACAGTATGGATCACCCAAATATGCTCCACAGCACATTTTGTCCTTCTCTGTCACTTCAGCCTTCCATTATATTGAAAGTCTTTATTTGGGTGCCTAATTTGACTTTGAAGGCATCAGTTAGCAAGTCTTCACAGAAACATTCCTTCTTGAAAGCAGTGCTTTACAGATAAGGAGCAGGTTTGAACTTGCTTAACAACTGTGCTGAACTCAAACCTAGAGGAAGAGATGCTGCTAAAGATACAACCCACAGTCGTTAACTTACTGAAAGATTTCCTGTTTTAAACACAGTAATACTGTTTTCTACTGTTGCCATATTAAGTGCAGACACCAATCCAGCAGCTGGGGAAGGGGTCTGCAAAACATACAAAGAAAATACAAAAGTGTGTGCTTATGTGTATGTTTGCAAATAAAATGGAAGCACCTCTGTCAGTAAAAATAATTGCTACTACACAAAATAACAGTTTTTTCCATTTATTATCTACAATATATAAACTGTTTTATTAAAAAGGATGGGCTCTACAGACAAAGCACAGAAAAACAAGATAGCTTGTACATTTTGAGAAAATTCCTGACTTCCTGTTCCTGGCAACTTCTCTGTCTTCCCAGACATGTAAGACAAACATAGCTAGACTGACTTCAGCATTTTATGGTTTAGAAAATCACAGTCCCAAACTCTGCATGTATAGAGAAAAAATACCAAGAAATAAATGAAAAAAAAACAAACGTTTTTCTCACTGCATATTCCTACGCTATCCCACCTGTTAGCAATTTCTCATCAGAGTGGCTTTTACTCATTGAAGGATTACATTATTTGAAGGATTACATTATTCAACAATCCATTTTGGATTTCTTTTTATAACACCAATGTACTGTGTATATCTATCTAAAATTGCTGCATCATGCTGAAAATGTATCTTCTAGGCAGTTTTTCAACAGTAAGTTAACTTTGGCTTCTTAACTGGGAAGGTTTTTGAATACAAGAATAGGATGTCTGGCAGAGATGAAAGACAAACTTTATGAACTTGAGAACCAAGAAACTTGATCCATAAATGCTGAAGAAACAGACTTTTTGCTTGTCCCTCCTCCCAGTGGCCTTAAATCATTTTCTGCACAAACTTCCTCATATGTTCTTTAAGGTAAAAGTAATAGTTCTACTAATTAAAGGTTCTGCAGTAATTCTAGGTTTTCTATTTGATGCACTGGGGGCATCCTATTTGATATGTTACATATGTTAACTTGAAACATGCTTTTAAACAAGTTAAATATGATTTTGCCAGCAATTGCATTCTTGTGGATTAGCATGTCCTTTCTTAATTAGAAAAGCCCCTAGTACAATCTTGCCAAGTATTTTAGGTCTGGAGCTTGTGAGATCCTAAACTATCATCAGCTCCACAAGTTTCTTAATTTACACCTGCTGAGATAGGATCAGCAGACTCGGGTTTGTTTAAATGAAAATTTCTGTTTGGGTTACAGACTGAGGCTGCCTGCCCATGGGCATACACACCAGGATAAACAGCCACCACAGGTGGCCACTCTCCAAATGGAAAACATTACGGAAAGTTGGCTGTACAGATAAAATAAATGAAGGTATAGTACAAGACAAATATTTGAATCCACTGTGTTTCAAACAATACAAAGCTAATTTCATCAAATTCAGCCTCACATTCCCATAAGCACTATAAAGCTCTTTGAAGACAAGCTATCTTAATGATATATGTAAGAACAGTTATACATAGACCAAAGCTTCCGAAACTGACTAGCAGCCGTTAGCCTATTTGTATCAATTTTATGCCTTACTTTCAGAAGACCAAGTGTTTATTTTTGAGAAAAACAAATCAGACAAAATCATTTCCACATATATATGGCATAAGTGCAGCTAAGAGTAATTTAAAATTAATAGGAACTTTGGGGAGGGTTCTTATTAATAAGCTTTAACTTGAAGGCTAGTTTTCAGTGCATTTTTCTAATAGGAAGAATCAAAAAGTCTGTTATTCATGAATTATGAAAAAAAAAAAACCAAAATGTTATTTCAGAAAATACCTCAATGCTGTTTCTAAAAAAATAAACAAGAAAAAAACACTTGGGTTTGAAAATTTTGTTTTATTGTTTTGTTGTATTTTTATTTTTTTGTAAAAAATGTTTTGTAAAAAAAGAGTTAAGTATTATAAATATGGTTGGACTCAGTTATATCAAAGGTCTTTTCCAACCTAACTGATTCTATGATTCTATAAAGCCAGGTTTCCAACTAAAGAAATCTGTATTAAGTAAATCTTTACATGATATCATCACCTTTCCTGCAAATACATTTATGACAAAACCAACTAAATTAATCCAATACAAAATATTTGGATTACTCTTAAGAAAATGTGTTCCTGACCTACATTGCCTACGGACTTAAGTATTCCATCACATCTGGCTATGTCAGACACTTGATTATACTGTTGTTTTTTCTAATATGAATCAACTACAGTGTTTGATTTAGAGATTTACTCCCTAGCGCAATGTATTTAAGTAAAGTTGGCAACTAGGACCATAACATGATAACTTGGCCATATGAAAGGTGTAAATCAACAATTACAAAGGTTTAGTTGTGAAAACAACCAGTAAATCTTGAGGCAAGCCAACAACATTTTCTTGTATTCTTGAAGACAGTGACTCGGCAGGTAAAAAAATGTAAGGGTTGGTAACAATGCAGGTCTCAACACTGCTTAGCTCATCAGTGGCGTCCTCATTATTGCTAACGTCTTTTCCAACTCGTGTCATAAACTTTCTGGGGGGTTTTTGTTTGTTTGTTTGTTTTAGGTTAGTTTGTTTTTTTGTGGGTGGTTTTTTGGTTTTTTTTGGGTGGGTTTTTTTGTGTGTGTGTGTTTGTTTTTTTTTTTTTAAAGGTCATACTATGTAGCATACAGTTTATTGCATGCACATTTTGTGTTTAATGAATCAGTGCATAATTATAGCTGCTTGCAATTTCCCATATAACTAAAAATACCATTTTCTGCTCCTGGATAAAAATAAAATCCTGAATTTCTGTAGTCTGCAAGATTTAAAGTATTTCAGTTAGGAAGCACTGAAACTTACTAATGCTTTCCCTAAGGTATTATTCTTTTCCTCTTAAAAATTGTTTAATCTAAAATGCTGAATATTTCCCTAGAATAAGATAACTTGTGCAGCCAGCTGGATTTTTAAAAGTGGTGATTTATAGCATAGTGAACAAAACTTTGTAATTAATCTTTCAACATCCTTTTGAGTGGCAGATTAATAAACAATATTCCCACCAGTGCAGCACCCGACTGGTTCCAACCATAAAAGACAACCACAATGTATACCTTCTTTTCCTGCCAAAAAAAAAGAGATCAGCTTGCAAACGTAGAAGACTCTGAGATTTTATATATGAAGATATCATTGTATGCACATTTACCTGAATTGGGTGGGGGTGTGTATTTCATTCTAAAGCTAGCACTCTAATGTTAGGTGGTAAAATGTAAACCTGCTTTTGTTTGGGTTTATTTTTTTTTCTTTTTTAAATTGCCACACTTTTTCTTTACAACAGTTTATGTGTATTTCAGAGACTAACATAATGCTCTCCAGCTATAAGCAATGCCCAGAAAGCAAAAATTGAAACATGCAGCAAAAGCAGAAATAAGTTTTGAGATAATATTATTAAGAAATAATGCAGATTGCAGGCCCATGAGAGCCATAGGATGTTACAGGTATAACTGATGTAACAGATGACACGCAGCTCCAAAATTTGCCATGCTAGCCTCATGTACCAGCAGCAGCCA
>JAVHNF010060922.1:0-14192 GCA_034783455.1 Micropsitta finschii | reverse complement strand
CACAAAGTCCAGCTGGAGACTAATAATGAGTTATGTACCCCATGTGTCAATACTGTGACCAGTAAAGTTTAACGTTTTTCTTAATCACCTGCAAGATGGGACTGAGTACATCCTCAGCAGTTTGCAGATGAAAACAACATTGGGAAAACTATTTGATACACGAGTATCAATAATTAGATTGATAATAATAACGGTAGCACGATAATGTGCTACCATTCAGAGATACCTGGAAGATTCAGGTCAGAGAATCAAGAGAATCAATCTGACAGGGACCTTGTGATGTTTAATAAAGGGAAATACCACGTCTTGCATTTGGGGAGAAAAAAATCCACACATCAGCACAAGTTGCATGTGGGCCATCCAGCTGAAAAGCTGCTTTGCAAAGAAGAATTTGAGGGTCCTGGTGCACAAGTTGTACATGAGAAAGTAGCGTGCCCTTTTAACAAAGAAGGTTAGCAGAGTGTCACCAGTAGGTTGAGAGAGGTGATCCTCCCTCTCTGCTTAGCACTGATGAGACATATTTGCACTGCTGCTTACTGTTGTTGGTTCCTCAGTACAGACATAGACATATTTGAGTGAGTCCTGTGAAAGACCATGAAGATGATTAAGGGATTGGAGAGTCTGGTAAATAAGAAGAGGCTGAGGGAGCTGGGACTGTTCAGCCTGGAGAAGAGAAGGCATGGGATCTTATCAATGTGTACAAATATCCAACAGATGAATTAAATTAGATAGAGACAGATTGTTCTCAGCTGTAACCAATGGCAGAACAAAAGACAGGGACAGACTAAAATACAGGATATTCCATTTAAACATAAGATAAATGTACTTTACTGTGATGCTGGTCAAACAGTGGAGAAAGCTGCCTAGAGAGGTTTTGGAGGCTTCATCTGTGGAAACGCTTAAAACCCAAATTGACATGGTCTAGAATAATCTGATGTATGTAACCCTACTTTGAGCATTGGGTAGGATTAGAAAATTGTTATAAGTTCCTTCCAGCCCTCTCGATTCTGTGATTTTGAGATATTTCTATTTTCAGATTTTTGTATTGGCAAGCTTTCACAGGCCCTTGCTATTGTACTTATTTTTCCTGCAGAACAGTCTGAATAGTATCACAGTCCACATTGCTTACAGTTTAAAAAAGAAGTATGTGCCAAAGCACAACTTCCTGTCTAACAAGCTCTAAATCACAGGGATTTGATTCATGTACAGTTTTGTATTAAGTATTATGTATAGATTAATTCTGATGCAGTCTGTACATAAATTGGTCCATTTCTCATACTCTACTTTTTAATCCTGGTTTCCTTTATTATTGCAGTGTGAAAACCAGCATGATGCCTGCCCTACACCAAGCTAAAGCTTCCCATCTTGTGTAACATGGTCCCTAATCCAAAATCCCTCAATAAGGTTCCATCTCCTCCCAGATGAGGCCTGGGGCAGGCGGGGACTGGGGTCACCCCCCCAATGTTGAAGTGTGGAGGCAGTTGGGGGGTGTCCCCTGTACCCCCATGTCCCAGCTCCAGCCCTGGGTGATGCTGAGGGTCAGTGGGCCCCAGGCAATGCCAGGATTTTATCCACTAGAAGGAGGATCAGGACTTGGATGCCATGGAGGTGGTGCACAGACCTCTGTGTAGCAGGTCCCAGATCTGGACACGGGCGCTGATCTCACCCTGAGATGCCTGAGCCTAATCCTGATCCAGGACCCATTCCAAGACCCATCCTGGTCCAGCTATGCACAGCACCCAACCCTGGCAAGGCTCTTTTCAAGCAGGAACATGGCTTTGCCCATCGGGGGATTTAATCCCTGGGGAAATGTCAGTCCTGGGCGCAGAGCGTAGGGAGAAGCCTGACAGGGCATTTCTGAGGGGGAATAAACCCCAAGCCTGTAGATACCCTATTGCAGTGCTTTCATTACTGGAGAAGCTGTTTCCACCCTGATGGCTCCAGCCCCAGTCCTGATGCCTTTCCTCCAATCCCTGTGCCATCCCTGCTGAAAACGGGCTTTTTTGGCATCTGCAGATGCTGGGGCAGTGTTTTAAGGTTCTCCAAGCCCTGTATCCTCCTCATAAACTGCCCCTCTGCTAGCCTAAATCCCTGGAGCAGCATCCATTGGGCTAGGGCCACCAGCTGCAGACCATCACCCCAAATCCTGCCTGTTTGCTAATACACAGCTTGGAGGGGGGAACCACCCTCAAAAGCCTGCCTGCTTCTGGGAGATGCTGAAAGGCAGTGCTCCGCTTTGCTGCTTCTGGTAAGAGCTCGGCTTCCCCGCAGCCACGCTTGCCTTCGCTCTCATTTCTGCTTCATCAGCTCCACTTTCCCCACTGGGAAGCTCTCCGATGGAAACCAGCTGATGCTGCCCAGCCGCTGGCCGAGGGGAGGCTCCGAAGCGGGGGAAAGGATGCGGCCGTTCCTGTAAGCCGCCCGTGACGCCCCGTGCCGAGGTAGCGGGAGGAGGGCTCTGCTGGAACTTGCCCAGATGTGAATGCCTTCAGAGGAGTGACTCAGCCCTGCGGTTTTCCTCCCTTCCTCACCAGCAGATTTGGCTCCCAGAGAGCTCCATGGCTGCTGGCAGCAGGGTGAGGGGGCACCGCTGCCTCCCTGTGCCCCCCTCTCCTCAGCTCTCCTCCATCCCACAGGCTCCTTCAGCCCCAACCGTTTTGCTCCGTCTGCAAAGCTACGTGGGGATGGGGAGAGCTGCCAGTATCCATGGACCAGGGCTGGAGGGGAAACAGGAACCTGGAGGGGAAAAACAACCCAAGAAACTCCCTTCCCTCCCCCCCCCCGCCCCAGACACGCTTCCTCTGGGGCTGCCAGCACAAAGGGGACAGGCTTGTGCTGCTGGAGCATGTTTAGTGGGGAGCTGTGTGGGGTATGTGCTGCCTTCAGCATCTCTTTGGTGGCAGGAGTTGCTCCAGAGGGGTAAACGCTGTGTTTGGTGGTTGAACTCCAATGCCTGTCCCTCCGTCATTTCCACTTCTCCCTGTCCTGCTGATTTACAAAGTCTCACCCAATTTCTATCCATGTGGGCAGAGGGCAGAAGGTCTCAAACGATGTGAAAATACGGCAAAGGAAAACAACAGCCAGGCAGGTGGAGGGGATGCCCGAGCTCACACAGACACAGGCTGAGCAAAACCCTGGCTGTGCTCAGAAAGCTCTGCAGGGGAGAAAGGCAGAGCAAATCCCTGTGGCAGGAAGATACCTGCTGCTGGCCATGCCTTTGCAGAGGGAGGGTTATTGTGACACTTGCTGATGGGTATAACCATGGTTGAGCTCCTCTGCAGACAGCCGAGCAGCCTGTCCTACCACCCTGGCCCTGAGGCTGCTGGTGTGGCCCCTTGGACACAGATGAGCCAAAGCTGCTCAGCTCTGTCAGGGAGGGCAGCTCTGGCCTCGTGTTGTCATGGTTTCACAGTGGGAAAAGCACCTGCTGAGCCCAGACTGCCCCAAACACCACATCTTTCATCCCAAGGGCAAGGCTGAAAGATGTGGTTTCCTCCACGTATTACATTTCTCGGCAGAGGAACAGGGGCTTAGCAGAGAGGGAAAAGGAAAGAGGTACAAGAGCCAGATACTGAATCATACAGAGCCCAGTGTTTGAAGGGGTAGGTCTGGAGATGGGCTGAGCCTCAGCTAAAGCTGAAGTGTGGGATTAGCTCTGTATTAGACACCTGAGGACAACTTTCACTTGAGGAGGGCCTGTTGGTGCTGGCTGGGAACAGGTCTGGATCTGGGCTCTCTTTCATGCTTCTCTAGTGTCTACTGAAGGGCTGAGCATCCACCATCTCCTCACAGCACCTCCAGCCACAGCCTCCCTTCTGGGCACATCCCAGAGCAGCCCCCCAGGATCCCATCTCAGTCAGTGCTGGAGCTGAGGAAGCCCTCAGCCCCTTCCAGCCCGAGGCCACTGGGACAGTCCCGCACTGGTCCCTGTTCCAGGGGCAGCTCCATCAGCTTCCATCCAAAACCCTGCAGCACTGCGGGGCTCAAGCACTCAGGAAGTACACATCAGCCCTTCCCCAAGGCCCCTGGCTGCTTCCAGCAGTAACACTGCATGGTGGTTTAATTGCTGGCTGTTTTCTGATCCCTAAATGCACCTTGGTCCTGTGGGCTGGCTTTGTCCACAGCTGCAGGAGCCTGAAGATAGGGCAGGGAAATGGCGCTGCCATCTCCTCCTGGAGCTGGACATGGATTGTCTTCCCTGGAGTGAAGCCCCAGCGCTGCATTGAGCTGTCCCCGCACCTCCCCTCCCACAGGACTCCCAAGGGACCCGCGCTCCCGGACCAGCGAGGCTGCAGGAAACTCCCGCTTCCCCCTGATAAAGACCAAGCCGCTGCGCTTCCGCAGGGAGCGGGGCCAGGCCCGGCTGCTCCTCGGGCAAGGGGAAAACGGGGGAAAACTGGAGAAACAGGGACTAGGGATGGTGTCGAGTCTCAGCTCAGTGTCACAGGGAAGGAATGGGTCCTGCTGCAGGGTTGAGTCCCCAGGTCTGCTCCTGCTCATCCACCTCTGCCCAGCAGACTGGGGTCCGGGTGGGCACCCCAACTCCAAGCACACTGCTCCTCCTCTTCCTCCCGTTTCTCCTCCTCTCTCAACCTGCACTGTGGGAGCTGGCAAAGCCGTGCACTCCCTTCCTCCCACCTGTGCAGAGTTAGGGATGCCCTGCTGCCTTCATCATAGCCCATCCCCTTGGCATCAGGCATGCAGTGGTTTCTGTGTTTGCCCCACTTGTGCCTCTCTCGTGCCTGCTTTTCCCTCTGTTCCCCGGTGGTTTTCCAACTCTGGAGTGCACTGAACCCTTTCCAGCAGGCAGAGGTATATGGAACCCAGCCAGCCTGGATGTGTGCATGGATGGGGAACGCACATGCCAATGGGAATGCTGGGAAGCAGTGGGGTGCCCGAGTGGTACTGGGAAGGGAAGCATCCATCTGGGGGCAAGCCTTATCCTGTGGAAGGCATTAGGAGCAGCAGTGAGGGATGTCTGAGGTTGTTAATGCACATCCAACCCCACCAAGGATGAGTAATGCAGCAGCAATGGGGACATCAGGTACTGCCGTGACGTTGCAGTGCTGCTCCGGGAAGGGCTGGGGCAGCAGCTAGCGAGGAAGGAGTGAGAAGAGAGCATGGAGACACCCATGACCGGGAGTGCTGGGTGATGGCTGCGGGGAGGGTGCTGTGCCATGTGTCATGTGGGACCAGGGCAGCCCAGCTCGAGAAACAGGAGGTATTTCAGCTCACCGATTCACATGCCAACGTCCCATCCGGCCCCGCCATGAAGGACATGTGGGGCAGAGTGCAGCAGCCACGCGGAGCTGGGGCACACAAATAAGCCCATGCCTGGCCACCCAAAACCACACCTGAGCTGCTGCATTGGGGATCCCCAGCTGGTTTGAGGGGCTATAAATGTGTGGCTCCAGCTCAGCACCTCTGAGGAGCAGCCTTGCAGGTGCTTCCTGCCCCAGGAATTCAAGTCAGTCCCCCACAGATCACCTCTATGAATGTCACCTAAACCCGTGGGGGCAGCTCTCGAGCCCAGCATGGATGGTGCAGGCAGACAGGGGTGCCAAGGCATCTCGCCATCATTCATTGATTGATCTGTGCAGGAGGAGCCGTGGTGCTCACCTGCCATCGGCACAATGCTGCAGCCTGTGCCAGGGCCCCAGAATTTGGTTTCCAAACCACCGTGGAGGGGAACCCCAGGGACCTGATGTCACTTCTGAGCAAAAACAATGGTTGGGCATTCTCCCTGTCTCCGTGGGGAAAGAACGGGAAGAGGATGCTGGTGAATGGGACCTTGGGGAAAAGGAGTCCCACTTGGATACATGCGCTCACTCCAGCTGGCCAGTGGGTTACCTGCCTGGCCAGGATGTCCCAGGGGAACCAGGCCCCCGGCACACTGCTGGGTTGAACACTGGCTGGCATGCTGCCTGGGCTCTGCAGGCTGAGGACAGACAGCACTCATCACACATGTCAGTGGTCCGGAGATCACCCCAACCCTGGCAGTGGCACCACATGCAGAGGGACTGCGTTAAAGGAGGAGGTGGATGAGCTCTGGCAGGGTGAGGCCGGGCTGTGCCTGAGTCCCGAGGGGCAGATTTTCATTCCCAGGGCAGGAGGCTGAGCCACGCTTGGGCTTGTGCCAGGGAGGCAGCACTCAGCACCCCTCTGCCCAGCTGGGGAGGAAAATGCCTCCAGCCCAGGGGGGGTGCTCCCGGCCGTGCCACAGCTTCCTGGGAATGCAGCTCCCTCCCCAGCATCCACCCCTTCCCGGGAAGCAGAGGCTGCTGGGGGCCGCGGCCCTGGCACGGGGATGCCGGTTGCTCCCTCCCACAGCTTCCCCTTTTCTCAGAAAGCCTGGAAACCAAAGGTGAAAGAAGTGGGTGGAAACTCCGCGCGCTGCCGTCCAGGAAGAGCAGTGAGTAACTCAGCTGCGATATTTAACAGTGCCTCCGGCCCCGCTGCTCGCACTCGCCCCGATGGAGCCGGAGCTGACGGGTGAGTGCCGGGGTCACGCTGCTGCCATGGGGCGGGGGGGGGAGCGGTGCGGTTGCACTGTGATTGCTTTGCTGCTGGTGTCCCCAGGGAGCCACAGCCCCGGCACTGCCGAGGGCAGCTCTCCCCGCATGGAGCAGCGGGAGCACAGCTCCTGGCTGTGGGAAGCGGAGAGGATGTGGCAGACCCCACGCGTGGGGCAGGAGCATCTTCACTTCCACCCCTGGCTTTTGTGGTTATCTGCAAAGCGGGACCCGTTCTGCTGATACGGTAAAGGGCAGGGGGCAGGAAGCATGGGATTATTCCTGCAAACTTCCTTTCCGGGGGAGGCAAAGTGAAACCCCCTGCATTAACAGCCCAGCCACCATGCCAGTGCGGTGCCTGTGCCTGGGCAGCACCCATTCAACTCCACTGCTTGGCCCTGCGCATGTCCTGGCTAATCAGTAACTCCCGGGCACTGCTGCCTTGCAAAGCAGTGAATGGTTAACCACTGAACGGTGGTGGGACTGGGGGGGGTCCTGGCAAGGGAACCACATCCCTTCCCGGAGCAGCCCCTCCTGCTTCATCTCCCTAGGGAGCAAGGGAGAAGGGAGCCCTCCTGCCTGCCCTGCGTGCCCCATGGGAGGGAACAAAGGAGAAAGCCAGAAAGTGCTAAATGCGACCTCTGATGTGCTGCTGTCTGGGAGGTGGGGTTGCCTATGGTTGAACATCTGCTTTCCCATGTCGTCCCATCACCTCCAGCCTGGCTTGCCATGGGGCAGTGCGTTGGTGTGGCCATCTGATGTGCTGCCAGGCTGCTCTGCTGGGGTATTTTGTCTTCGCTGATAGCATTTCCCCTGCTTGTTGTGGAGAAAGGCAAAGGGGGGTTTGCAGGGATGACAACGTACCTCACACAGCCTGGCAGAGAGGGGGTGGTTGGATATGTGGGGCTCGGGGGGAGCCTCCCTGGGGCGGCTCCTGCTGCAGCAAAATGTGCCTGTGGGTGCTGTCTGAGTCCCCTCCTGCTCACTGCTGGCCATTTCCATTCACTGCTGCCGTGGGGCCTCGGAGCCTCCTGCCCTAGGAGCAGTGGCTGTGAGGGGCTGCAGGTTACACAGTGCAGAACAGAAAACCCTGCAGCAGCAGCACCCTGCTGGTACCCACTTGCCTGGGGTGCCTCTTGACTCACCATCAGTTTTGGGCTGAGGTCAAGAGCCCTGAGGAGCTCTCAACTTTTTGACTCCTGTGCCTATCTTTTCCCCTGCTCCCGGGCATGTGCGTCAGCTCCAACAAGCCAGGACCTGGCTGCTGGGGTCAGCACCAGGGTCTTATATCCAGACCTGTCCCAGTGGCAAGACAAGCCTGGTACCGGCAGCCACAGAAGGGGATGTGTACCAGAACCAGCGTGGGCACCCCGCATGCTCCAAGCCAGGCAGAGAGGAAGGTATCAGCAGTGCAGGGTGCTAAGGGGAGGCAGATCACAGCGGGGCTACGAAACCCCCACCTGCACAGTAGCAGCTGGGCTGATGCAATCCTCCCCGGTGCTGTGCTGGGGCAGTGGGCTCGCCCCATGCTCAACCCATAGCTGAGCGCTGCATCCTGACACCTCCTCAAACAATGTGGGGTTGAGCCAGGTCTGGGCACCTCCACACCAACAAAACAGCCAGCACCCAGATGGGTTCCATCTCCATTCACCCTGGTTTTACCCAGCACCCTGCTCCAGTGCAGAACAGGGCTAGGGATACCCCCAGAGACACACGGACAAATCCAGCCCTGGCCCTGCCTGGCTGCAGGAACAAGGGGCAAAGCTGGAGATGGGAATACCAAAGAGAGAAGGCAGAGCCCAGAAGTGTGATGGGCACACACAATGCATAGGAACACACACGAGCATCCCAAAGCCACTATGGAAGCAGCCGCTCTCAAGAGAAGAGGTGGGTCTGGAAGCGGGAGGTTGGGTAGAGCTGTCCCTTTTCCACTGAGTAGCAGCAGGACCCCAGCATTCCTGGAGGGGGGTGGCAGCCTCCTACGCCCCATGGCTGCCTGTAGTGCTGTGCCCTAGGGACATCCCACATTGCTCCCCATGCTTGGGGCCCCTTGGTCATGGGGGTGCTGTGGATGCCATGTGGTGAGGACATTGCTTGTAGGAACAGCCAGGAATGAAAGGAAAGAGCTGGAGCTTGTCTGAGTCTGCATTTCAACCCCCCCTTTCCCAGCTTGGCCCCCATGAGCTTCCCATTGCACCCGGGTCAAGCAGCCTTTTGGCAATGGGGTGCCCCAGCACCCACAGGCAGGATGCCAACAGTAGCTGCTAGAGCTGTCCCTGCCCCATCTCTGGGAGGGCAGGGGCACTGGGCATGGTGGGACACATGCAAGGCAGCCACTGAGCTGTCCCACAGTGCCCCGGTATCCACATCACCTCTCTGGGGCCACAGAGGAAAGGGATGACTCCTGAAGCACCATCAGGAGGGCTTGTGAGGGTTGCCCCCCATCCTGATCCTGCTCACCCACCTGTCTGCTTGAAACCTGTCCCCCTTCTTTGCAAATTAGCCTATGGAGGAAGATGGAGAGGAAGGCTTTCCCCTCACCTTCACCTTTTGGCTCCTGGAAGCTAAGGGCAGGAGGCGGGTGGCCGGCACTTTGAGCAGCAGCAATCCTTCAACCCTTTGGTGGTAAATGCCTCAGAGAGGAGTTTTACAGCTTAAAACTTGAAGCACAAGGACTTTTCATGTGTTTAAACACCCAGCGACGGCAGGGCGACCACCCCACGGCCAAGGAGCAGCCCAAAGCATCCCATTCCCTACCACTCATCACAGGCTGCTCCCAACCATCTGCAGCACCTCTGGCAGGCTCCTGCCCTGCTCCCTTGCACTGGTGCCTGCCTGCAGAGCAGGGTAGAAGGTGGGGCTCAGAGCTATTGAAACCCTTCTGCCACACCACTGAGAAACAGCCCCGTGCACAGCCAGTCCCTGAGCCCCCCCTCTGACCCCAACCACCCGCTGCAGGGTGGGGGGACCCTGGTGTCAGGCTCTGCTTCACTCCATCTCCCTTCACTGCTGCTACAAGTGGTCCCCGGGCTGTGCTGGGACCTGCAGCCCGGGACCCCACAGCTTTTGCAATGGGGTTTGGCTCCCCTGGGACACCCGTCGGGATGCTGAGGTCACGCTGCCCCGGCTGAACTCGGATTCCCTGCAGATGGATTAAAATAGAGCCCCAGGCCAGTGGTTGAGCAATCCTGGAGCGAGCTCCTCGCACCGGCAGTTGCTCGGTGCTTCCCCCATCGCAGTTTCTGCCCGTGCTCCAGTGTGTCATTTCCCGTCTCTTCTGCTGATCCATCAGACCCAAGGGCTCCCCCTCCTGCGCTGCCAGCATGAAGGCAAAGGGCTGTAACCCTCTCCCAGCAGTTACTCCTGCCCAAGCCACTCTGAGCCACTGCAGTCACAACTGTGTTCGAACCATTGCCAAGCAAAAAAAAGCCTCTCCCTGTGTTCCAGCTATCAGCTCCATCCCGGGGGAATGGCTTTAAGCTGACAGAGGGGAGATTCGGATTAGACACTAGGAAAAAATTCCTCACTGTGAGGGTGCTGATGCCCTGGAGAAGCTGTGGCTGCCCCATTCCTGGCAGCGTTCAAGGCCAGGCTGGACGGGGCTTGAAGCAACCTTGTTCAGTTGAAGGTCTCCCTGCCCGTGGCAGGGGTTGGAACTGGATGAGCTTTAAGGTCCCTTCCAGCCCAAACCAGTCTGGGATTCTATGGAAATGAACATCTGCTGAGGACTGAGGGTGCTCAAACCTGCCACCGCACCTCTATGGCTGCTCATGGGGGCTCCTGTGTGTCCCCTGAGTCCACCCCTCTATGCACCTGAGCTTTGCAGTCCAAACCAGTTCATGGGGGCAGCGGGCAGCCAAGGGCATATTTATAGTTATGGGATACATCAGCATGTCCCAGGCCGAGACTGATCCCTCCCTGGACCCATTCCCTGAGCTGCCTGAAAAAGGCCTTTCACAGCTTCATTTAAGCAGCAGAATTACCCTCTGTCCTTTCCCAGATCCATACAGAGAGGCTCCAGTGCACCTCGTGCACCACCCATGGTACCATGAGCTGCACAAACCACTTCCATCCATCAGCTGCTACCTCCCAGTTCAAGGAGCTCCTGTAAGCATTGGTTTCAGCATGAACGGAGCAGAGGGACAGTGCCTGGAAGCAGTGGGATGCTCCCACAGGGCTGAGTATCCCCCCCATACAGCTGCACTCCTCAGATACACAAGTGGAGGAAGAGGAGTTTAGACTGAGGGATGTTTTACTGCAGCTCACAGAGCAAATCTGCAGGTGGGATTCCCAATGCATCAATGAATACCAGCCCAAACTGGAAGAAACGGTACTTCTCCTCCAGCTCCAGCAGGTTTACAGAGCTCAGGGCTGACCTGAGGCTTGGCAGCAGCTCCCAGTGATAGGATGCGACGTGGAAGCAGTGGAAAAACTAGCAGCCAATTTGAGCAAAGTTTCCAAGGAAAGCCATGGCTGCGTGCACTGCTCCTGGAGCGGAGTGAGCGGTGCCAGAGCCCTCGCCTTGCAGCGGCTCCCAGCTGTAAAAGCCTGTGTCAGCGCAACGCCTGCACCCTGTCAGAGACATGATGAGCTCTTTGCTATTTTTTTCCCCTTTGCAGATGGAGAACGCAGCCGGCCGGGGCCAGGGGAAGCTGACTCGCACTGGCTGCTTGGCTCTGAGAACTGAATTCCATAGGCGTTAAAGCTTCCCAAAATGCCCTATGGATTCAGTTCTGCAGCTGGGCAGCAAATGAGCCTCAATCCTCCAGGAAGGGAATGGGACTGAGAGCTGCTCCTGCGATGAACATGCTCTGCTCCTGCACAGAGACAAGAGTATGGATGGAGGTGAGTTATGGCCACCATGGGAAAACCACTGAAGGCAGTGGCAGTTTGCATCAGGCTTTCTCTCAACCCCAACTACAAAATGCTTTCTTCTATCTGGAAGCGAAATGACACTTGAGAAAACAGATGTGTTGCTACCTCTTGATGTACTGCATGCGATTGTAAGCCTCTGCTAAAGTTACACATGGCCAGAACAACAGCCTGGGTGTGCCCAGCCATCTCCTGTTCAGAGTTCGGGCAGCAAAACCAAACAAAGCTATGGAGAAGATAAACAGGACAGGATGGGTAAAGCTAAGGGTTGTGCCTGCTCTCTACCCACAGGCTCCAGAGATGTCCACTGTAACACAGTGCAAAGCTGCACAGGAATTTATTGGCTGGAGGAGTGGCTTTTAGGATAGATTATGCAGGTCCTGGTAAGTTACATAGCACCCGATCGTCACCATAGGGCAGATCCCATGCTCTCCCTCACCTCACCTGGAAGAGCTGGTTTGCATCTGCTCCAGGATCCCAGCCCCTTCCCAACACCCTTCTCACAGCAGGCAGCATCCATCTCTGACAGCCCAAGCCATGCCCTGAACCAGATACAGAGGACAGGGAAAAAGCTGCTTCCAGCAGCCCAGCAGAGCACTGCACTGCCTGCACAAGGATCCAACACACAAACTACTGATGCCTGTAGGAGCAGTTGCTGCTGCTGGAAGGACAGAGAGTACAACACCCTGCAATGCTACGCTGCAGCAATACAGCTGCAAACCAGGACAGAGGACATCTCTAACTGCACATCTCCACCTGGGCAAGATGCACTCTGCTTTGCCAAAGGAGATAGAGACAGGAATTGCTGCTTTTTTCCTATGCTGGATAACTAAAGGCACAGCTGATCAGCCACTGGTCATTAGTGGAAGCCTTTTCCAGCCCATTCAACAAGTCTTGCAGCCACTCTTGCAACACAGCTAAATAGCTTCTGTTTGGTCTGAGGTTTCTGCAGCAGTTTTTCTGGTTCAGCCCTCTTACAGCTTTATCTGGCAGCAAAATTAACCCGTTTCCAGTAAGCTGATGGGGGAAGGGGAAATTCAGGTAGTTAATGAGACAAACTGTTGCATTAATTTTTAGAAAATCCACTTGCTTTGACTTTATAGCAACTCAGACCCTCCAAGAGCTAAGTTCACCCTCACAGGCTCTCTCCTTTGCTTTACAGACCAGGAGCACACAGTTCCCTCCTGCATTATTAGGCCCTTCTCCCATAGGGCATGTCAGGGGGAGGTTACAAGGGGACAGAGCAGACCCCCTATTTCTCCTGTACACTCTAGAAAGTCCCTACTGGTCCCCAAAGATGAAACTGTCAGGCAACAAACTGGGGCAAGGCAGGGTACTGCCAAGCAAAGCAAGCAAAATAACCCACCATAGCTGAGTAAAAGCCATGTCAGACCCATCCCTAACTCTGTGAAAGGGTGTAAGACCAATTTGCAGGTTGTCCACAGGAGAGATCACTGTCAGGCAGCTAAAAACCAGGAATATAAACATCTGCTTTTGAGATTTTTATTATTTATAATCATTTAAAAGGTACAGAAGTTTACAAGTCAGACCCAGCCCCTCACAGCCCTCCAGGTTTCAAGCACAACTCTGAAGTCCACACTTCCAAGAGACCAAGCTGTGGAAGTGTTGTGGTTCACAACTCCAGTAACCTCACTAGAGAGCCAGCACCTCTAACCAGAGCTGAGTGAGGCCCAGAAGAGGGTCTCAGCAGTGACTTCAACAAGGACACATGGCCAGGAGAACCAAAGCACCAGGTTACCAAATGCAAGAGGATGGGGACACCAGGATCTTCCGCCAGCATGTAAGGAAATGCTGCATATAGGCATTACACAGTGATTAAGTACAATGGAATGGTCATAAACAGCAGTGACAAGACATGCAAATATTTGCTCTTTACAGTGTTCAAGAACTCATTTTTCCTCTGGGACCTGCACTGCCCACAGCCTGGAAGAAATCCCACTTTGGTCTTATTGAGTGCCAGGAAAGGAGCCAGCTTCCAGGACATTCCCTTGCACGGGGTAGGAAGAGGCTAAAGTTTCCTAATGAAGGGCTCTTGCCTGAAGATCCCCCCACCAGACTCTGACCACACAACCAACCAGTGGAAATCAAACACTCATTTCAAAGCCAGAACCAAAGAGCTGGTCTGACAGACAAGTGCCACGTGGTTTCTTCACAAGGCAGGCACTGTGCAAACAAGGTAAAGTTGCCATAAGGTTGTGAAGGATGAGGAGCAGTTAAAAGCCAACAAGGGTGGTAGCATTCACTGCTTGTGCTACTTGCCAGCTGCACCAAGTACAGCTGCCAAATGGTTTCCACAAGGGCTCTGAAGGCTCACAAGGGTGATGGACTGCATCAATGTCTCTGTTTCTTTTTCTTCTTACTGTTCCGGTCCTCACTGCTGTCATCTGCCTCACTGGCACTAGGGGTCACAGCCTGCTGGATAACTTTCTTTTCCACTGCATATTCCTGCTCTCCCACCTTGGGGTCCCCCTTCACCAAGAACTCCCCTTTCCTGTAGGTTATGGAGACGCTGGTACGTGGGTAGGTGCCATAAACCCTCCGAAGATCATCCTTCACAAATGCTGGGAGATCTTTCCTTGGTCCAAACACCTTTCCAAGCTTCCCCCATTGAAGTTCTCCTCTCAGCGTGAAGCCTTCTGGCCATGTGTCACGATACTGATCTGACCTCTGGTAGGCAGCATAGGGATTGTAGTTTGCATAGGGATGGTAGAGGGGGATGGGGACCATGGGAGGGGGATGGGGATTAGGGGAATGGGATGGGGACATGGGAGTGGGGTGAGGATGCTG
>JAVHNF010060916.1:16761-26835 GCA_034783455.1 Micropsitta finschii | reverse complement strand
AATGAGATGTAGTTCAGGTAGAGAAGCCAGTTTTCTGTGCCACTTCATTACATAGTCTATGAATGTCTAAAATCAGCCATAGCAATGTGACAGAAGCAGTGATTTTGCACATCATGCCGAGTAAAAGAAACTGCTTCCATTATGATTGAAAATGTATTTTGATTTGTTTTAGCAAGGAAGTATGTGGGCACACTTTTATAATGGTGGAACTCTACCTTATTAATATATTGTCTTCTTAAAAATTCTGTTGTAATTAATGTGTTTCTCTTAGAGTCCTAGTTTGGTAATGGTATATAAATTTAAAGTTTAAATCAATAACATTTTGACAATTAGTAGTATTCTTTTGTGACTTGGACTTTTATAATTCCAAGAGCTGCATAAAGATAGTTTGGAAAGCCTTTTATGTTATCAAGACCTTTTCTTTTTAGGTGTCCATGTGGAATGAGCATTCCATGTGTCCTCCTAAGCAGGAATGAAGTGGCGTGGCAGGAGACTAGAGGAATGATGGACATGGGTCAGGAAGCCATTGAGGTTGGAGTAGGGATTGCCCCAGCTGGAACAGTAGTCGAAGCAACCTCAGGGCTCAATTCAGATGGAAACAGTCCTCATACCATCTTTACAGCTGCAGTATCTGGTGCTTCCAGTGTCCAGGTATCCCTTGGTGGGTGTTCTCAGGATGATGCCGCAATTAGGTGTTCTTCCCGAGGCAGGCTGGAATGCAGTCGAGTGGCTACTCTAGCAGACACCACTGGCTCTCAGGAGATTGCACTCATATATCTATATAGATATATGTATATATTTTGCCCTGTAGATAATTTGGTTTTCATTGAAACAGTTCCTGTGGTTTGTGTTGAATTCACATCTTTAAGAAAGATATGTGAGTTAAGCTAGTTTTTGAAAGCCTGTAGTAACCTGAATTCTAAACCTTCCACTTGTTTTTGTTAAAGCAGTCATAAATGAACCACATTAAATAATTTTGAGATGTTCAGTTTGAACTATAATTTGGATAAGTATTTCATATATGAGTACTTACTTTCTTACCAGAACACCATCAAATCATTAGGTTTGAATTTATGCAAAACAAATGGTTTTGTTTGAAAAGGGATTAGCTTCTGATAGGCTTTATAAGAAGTAATACGGATTTAGCACACAATCTTACTTGTTATACTTGCAGGTAAAAAAAAATTTTCTTCAGGTAAAATAGAGATAGTAGAATTAAGTGTAGATCAAAACTTTTGCCTTTTTGTAGATAGTAACCTAGAAGAAAAAAAAAAATGTTTTAAGCTTTCACCCCCAAATGTTTGATTGATACAACTCCCAAATTTTTCTTTAAAAAGTTTGTTTGGAGTTTCAGATAGAAATGGCTTTTTTCCCCAGGACCCTTGTAACGTGCCACACTTAAGTCCATGAGGAACTTTTTGCACTTTCCCAAGACCAAGGACATACAGAATGTGTTAAAAAACTGTAGCAAATGTGAATAAACAAGATTTTCTGACCTTAAAAGCAGGAATATCTGTTGTATCTGCTTTTTCTTAATCTTTTTTTTCTCATTCTTTAATTTCTTTTGGCATTTTTTTCCAATTTTATTCTTACACTTTTTTTTCTTCCTCTTACATAGATTTACATAGCATTTTAAAGAAAAACAAGCAGCTCTTCCCCTGACATCCTGCTTCATGCTGTATCACATTCTGCATTGCACTTACACACAAATTGTAAAGCAGTTCTGTAATTATAAAATTCTGTAGTATTCTGCTTGTCCACTTGTGAGTATGAAGATGTTGGGTTATTCTTGCTCGTGTTCAGTCAGTTACATAGGCAACAGTGCCTATTGTTGCTAGCCTTCCCCAGGGCTGATAGGTTGCATAGATAAAATTACTCACAGATAAGTAACTGCTGAGTAACAGTTGCATCTCTTTTCTGCCATTTGCTTTCCATCCCCAGTTGTAATCAGATGCATGTCTTAATCAGCAGCTTCGTTTAATTTGGTTAGGTCCGTCAAAATATTTCTTCATTCCTGCAGCAGGTAAGTATCATGAAAATCCTGTGTGTTTTCTGGTAAATTAAAAGGGGAATGCAGGGAACTACTCTTACTAAAGTGCTTCAGTGGTTTTACACATTACGAAGGTTGAGCAAAGGGGAAACTGCTCTTGCATTGCTCTGAATTGTTATCTGTGTGAAAATAGTGGCTTTCAACTTGCAGTTATCAGTACTGCCTTTATTTTCTGCCATTTTTCACTTCTAATCTTCCTTAGCAATATGAACTAATGGAAATCAAGCACAGATCGGGAGACTTCTCCATTTTAGTTGTTTGATTTAACTGTTCTCTGTGTGCCAGTGTTATGTGGGATTTTGTTAAGACAGAAGTTTGGGGTTTTTTTTGTTTTTGTTTTTTGTTTTTTTGTGTTTTTTTTTTTTTGTTTTTTTTTTTTTTTTTTTGCTTTAAGGGCAAACAACTCTTGAGGTAAATGTACCAAAGAAATAGGTTTTCTAAAATCTAAATCTATGCAGAATGTAGACGCAGTTCAGATGCAGTTGTGTGCTGTAAGTACTGGGTAGACAAAATCTCTGTGTGTATTAATACATGAAAAATAGAATTTTATTATGCATTTCGAGAAAAATCTGAAAGAAAATTAATAGAAGCAAGTATAGTAGATAAATAATCACAGATTGATAGAGGTGGGAAGGGTCATCTGGTCCAACCCTTCCTGCTCAAGCAGGACCACAGAGAACAGTTCAAAATGAAGATACTGAAATCTTTGACTTTATGTTATCCAAGCATATCTTAAAACTATGGATTTTACATAAATTTTAGCATGTCAGTGCAAAGGAAGTGAGACATTACTGGAGTAATAAAAAGGCATTTTAGATGTAGCAGGACTGAAGTGTTGTTTTTTTGTGAAGATGGTAGAGCTCTGGCCCAGTGATTAGGTAAGAATTTAAAATGTGTAGAAAGAGAAATGTGGAAATTGAAAACTAAATTTAACAGGGATTTTTTCAAGCAAAAATAATAAGAAATGTTCATATACTGAAAAATAAGGATTGCTTAAGTTATCTTTGGAAACCCTACTAGTTGTCCAGCAAGAAACTCTCCTAAGGCCTGAGTCTTAACAGATGGATTCAAGTAAATACAGAACATTTATAAACATGTATTCACTTCTGTGCCAGAAGATACCTGATACTTTTGACTGACTGTCTCTGAGTGGTACATAGAAAGAGAGGTTATAACCAATTTGGATTTAAGAGGAACATACTAAATCATAATGGAATCACTGATAGATTTTGAAGAATCTTCAAATTAGTTGAAGTGCTAAAGAAGTTGAATAACAAAATAAGTTCATAAATATACTTGATTAATTCCAAGAAACAAATTCCTGGGAAGACTAGGGAAATAATATCTTGGTCTTGTGAAAGTCATCTGAAATGTCTTCGGAAGAACTGAGCATCTTATTAACACAAGGCAAGACAAAGTCTTTACTAAAGATAATTACCTGTCTAGTAGAGTATGTAATTCTTACTCTACTAAGAGTTGAGTAGTACTCTTAGTACTACTACTAAGTTGGAAGACTGAGGAATTGCTTGTCAGTGTCTTGCCTAAGGAACTGCTGAGAACTATGGTAATGATCAGTGAAGAATAACTGGAAAGCAGTTTGTGCCCTTAATAACGTGCTTAACTAGTGGTCAGGCAACTAGACTAGAAGGTCCCTTCCAACTGAAATACTGCTATTCTGTATTAATACATGCCAGCATTAGAGGCCATTGGTAGCACAGGGAAAGATCAAGTGGGTTATCCTTGAGTTCCCTGGTAGTACTAGGCTTAATGTATGCTAGTTTGGAAATTACCAAGACTGCAATGGAAAAATTTCAGGTGCCATACATATTTAAGAAAAGAGCAGGAAGCTCAAACAGTACAGTTGAATGGAATTCAACACATTGTTGGGATGGAAAAATATTACTGATGAGTGTATGCTTGGCACGTGGGTGCCTAAATTAAGTAGCCACTCTGATTCAAAACTAGTATCATTGGCTCATAGAACATTGCAGACTAAGAGACACAGAAATGTGTGGTATTGTTAATATTCATATTCTGCCTCTGTTCTGCTGTGGTTGCTTCAGCTGTATTAACAGAAAATTGAAATTATGGACGACAGTCACTCATGGCGAAAACTCGGGGAAGTTGAACTACTTTGCTGGCATAGGGGGAGGCTGTACAAAATGAGGCAGCATGAGGACAGGCAGAGGTTAGAGGCGGGCTCATTTGCATGAGAGGTAATAATCAAAAATCTTTGGACTCTCAGGTGAAAGGTAATGCATGCTCAGCTCTTCCATACAGGATGTCAAAGCCAAAAGTGTTAATTTGAGTAACCTTTTGTATTAAAACAGCAGTGAGTGTCTAGTCACTGACAGGGTTAAGTATAAATTCTTAATGGAGAAATAACTGTCCCCTGGGTCATTCATCTTACGTTTAAATATTTAATATTGAAAACAGTTATAAAGGATAGTGAAGTAAGTATAAAAACTATAGCACTTGTTGGGGGTTTGACCTTGTTTTTGTTTTTTTTTCTTTGTTTTGCTTTGTTCCCTCAAGACCAAAAAACTCATTTGAAGCTCTTTGGCATCATAGCACCTGAGGAAGACCACTGTTCACTGTGGTATCATCCTTTTGTTAATAACCTCATGGGGTTGCAAATAGGTTAGTGTTCTGTTTGGCATTTCTTCATTACAGAAGTGCTGTGAATTATTGTCTAGTGGCTTAGTGATCAGCAGTTAGTCCAAAATATTTGGAGTTCTGGATATAAGTTTTCAGGAAGCTCAGGATATATTTTCATGGATGTCAGAGCACTTGCAAATGTTCTTCACATGTGCTGAAGCAAAGGGCTACAGCAGTGTGATATTGCCGAAGCTGTTTGCCCTATCTTTTCCCCTATCTGCCCTATATTCCTCATGGCAAAGATACTTAAACACTTCAGCAGTTTAAGATAAATACATCAGACTATGAATTTTAACATGTTGTTTGCTCCTTCTGTCCCCAGTAGACAGGGGAAGAAGATAGGAACTAATGGTGAAAACAGAGTCTCTGCAGGTGGGTCTGCCAGAGCCTTTGTCAGATCCTGAAGAAGCAAGAGCTGGTAAGCAAAAGAATGTCAGAGAAATGCTCTGATTGTAGTAGCCTATTCAAAGCCATCAGGGAAGGATAGTTGTGCTGTAAACAAAAGAATGTCAGTTGTGTCTTTGCACAAAGCTTTGGTTGGGCTGCAGTTGCTGTTAATTTTACAGACTTCTCCAGAAGTTTTGTGAATATAAGTTTCTGCTGTAACAAAGAAGAATTCTTTTTTTGGGAGATGGAGAGAACACAGGAAAGAATCTCGCTGAGTTCAAGAGCATTTTGGCACTTCTGTGGTATAGAGGAGAAGCTCTTTGTATCAGTTACTTTGCAAGTATTCAGCATGACTTCCATGGGGGTCTATTAGAATTAATATAGCTATGAGAAAATGTGCGGATGTTATTAAACTAATAAAATGTGCAGATACTTAACGTTGTTGCTGCCAGGATAAACCAGTCAATTTCTAGCAAACATTTTGTCTTAATTTTAAACAATGAGGTTGTTTTGTTTGTTGTTCAGCTGAGATATGCTAATATGTTTGTGCAGTGGGAATTGGAAAATAATTTTCCCATATAAGACCTCACAGTCATGTAGCCATCCCTTGGAACAATGAGCATAATCTCATCATTCACATTGGAACAACATAATTTGTTTCCTGACCTTGCAGTGAGAGTCACATTTTCGGAATCATTAGAGCTTCCTTTCATAGATTGTACTTAAAACTGTCCCTAGAAATCTAAGTGATCTTGCAATCCATAGTTTCTGACTTCCTAACTTTGTTTGCAACTTTTTTTTAAGAATAAAGTATAATTGTGAAATATAGCTACTTCATAGTGCTTTCAAAATAACTTTTACCAGTACATACTCTTCAGACTTTTTCAAGTGCTCAGCAGCTATGCAGCACATAAATACTTTCACTTTATTGCTGCTCTGTCACAGTCAAAGCTTAAGTTTTATCTTAGCAGATTGACAGCTCCTTCTGGTGAAGTTAACATCCATCTGAAGATCCTTTATTTCTGTTTGTGCAATCAAGAGGTTCTATAGCAACTTTACTCTAAGTGTTGTCTTTCTGTGTTTAAGTTTGCAGTGGTTTTGTTATTTTTCTTTTGATATTCCCCTCAGTTAATTACAGTAGCATTTTGCCTCACTCACTTAACTAGAACCCCACATTACGAATGTCAAATGTATGATTTAAGCAGCTTCTCAAACTTGCAGATTAGTAAAGCTTTTCAAGCCTCACAAACTAGGAAGAGAAATCTTAGGAAGGATTTTCCATTGTGGTTAGGGAACAATGTGGGGGGCGGCATTTGATTCCTGTTTTGGAAAATGCTGTATGTCCTGTTAAAACAATCTGAAGTTCTTGGTGAGGTTTTTCCCATCTTATTAGTGCTGTATAATTTGAAGCAAGTATCTTAAGGGTTTTCAGGCGAATTTTAAGATTGTGGCTTTTTGTGTATTTAAAAATATGTCATGCAACCTGCATACTTGAGACATCACCTTATTATCTACTTGTGACAGTTCTGGCAGCAAACAGGACAGGGAGGACATAACTAGTCTGTCTTTCCCTCTCTTTGATTTGAAATAGCTAAAAAGGGATACTTTGTGACATACTGCAAGGTGTTTCCTTTGATAAACTTTAGATCATGTCTGTAACTGGAGAAAAAATTTACAGTGTTGAATTCTGCAGGTACTTTATCTGTATTTTTAGTAGTTTCAAGTGTGTAGTGCATGGATGGAATAGACAAAGTTAACTTGTCAGGACAAGGAGAGTAATTGCAGTCACTTGGCTTGTGCAAACAAGTTTATTCCATGTAAATTCTGCTCTTCAGAGACACTTCCTTAATCACCTTCCACTTCCAAACATATTTGCTGTTTTGATGCATCTGCATTTTCTGACCTTTTCACCAGGCATTTTGAACTGCTGCTGATAGTTTTAGCTAACAAGATACTTGACCAGTCTCTACCCACTGTATATTGTCTCGTATGCTGCCAAACTGTGAACTGCTACTCCCTCTTTGGATTATAGAATTAGTTGTGTCATTAATAAGCCTATTCACAAATATGCTTTCTGACATACTTCTTGAGTTGGTCTTTACATTTTCGCCTACCGTCATGTCTCCAAATACCTGGCACTTGTGCATTATTGAGTGTCTTAATGCGAACACCTGCTTTATTCCTACTTTACCAATTCAGTTTCTCATTCTATCAGTCTTTGTTATTTGTCTTAGATTGAGAGTTCTTTGAAGCAGATACGTTCGAACTTTAGTGCTTATCCAGTAATTAGCATAGGAAGACTTTTAATATTACAGCAAAACTAATAGCATGTGGTCACCTATGCATTATCTGTGATTTACCTATAGATAAATTATCTTGTGTGCTTGTGTAGCACTAGCTCTATGCAAAGTCGGGTCAGATTTGCAAGGAATTATTGGTGGCAGCATAAACCTGAATGGTAGCACTGCTTCTGGAGGTAGAGGGGTTTGGAAGCACTCAACACATTTATGCACTGTGGAGCATGGCGTAATGAGAACCAGGGACCAATTTATGGAGCCAGTTGCAGTGTCTTTGCATTTTATTCCCATATGCTCCAGGTTCTAGGTGGCACTGTAAGGCCACATTCCAGACATGATTATTATGTGATTGTGGAGTTTTGTGCCAAAGCTAGATCCTGTTCTAGGCATTCTAGGTAAGTTTTGCATAGACAACCGGGATAAGGTAATGAGAGCCAGTAAGATTGGGGGAGAAATGGCTGCATGTAGCAATGCAGGCATTTTACCTTTGCAGTACTTTTCTTTTTATTTTCTTAGTCACTTTTTCCTGTTATTCAGGGTGTCAAGAAAATAAAAATATTCAAAATTTGGGTCAATGTTTTTTTATTTTGCTTAATAAGTTCTTAACTGCAGGTTTAGAATAGAGTTTGCTTTCTTTTTTCTTTTATATGATTAATATTGGAGCTCATGAAAATGTCTGACATTGCTTTATTACACAGGGTAATAATGGAAGGTAATGGAAGTTACGTGAAAACTTTCTCTTCAGTGAAAACCATGGAGTTTGGAATTCACAAGAAGCAAAGCAGAGTTGTGGGTACATATGTGAGCAGAAGCAGAGGGGCAGCATGTTTGAGGGAGTGCTTTATTTTGGATGAGAATGAATAACCTAGGATTTAGACATCTAATCAGTAATTTTTCTTGGAAGATGACCTTGTATTTTGTTAGATGATGATTCAAATGTGTGTGTGTGTGTGTTCACAGTTCCTGCTTCTGCCTACTGTAAGTTCTGCTGGCTTTATGCTGATAGCTACTTCCACATATAGCTGCTATTAAATTTTTCGTTTCCTACATGAAAAAGTTGACAAATTTGGTTTTAAATCCATTGTAACACAGATGTATTCATGTCAGTCTTTGAACTAATTTTTGTTACAGTGCTTTTTTTGCTTCAGTTTGAATTGTAAATTGTAAAGCCACTTTATTTCCAGTAGTTTGTCATCAGTAAGAAGTCTTAAGTGTTATTTTGAACTTCCTTTTTTACTTCTTTTGAAGGACTATGCTGACGAACATTTAATGAGATATTAATGTCTAAGGCTGAGCTGCTGCTCTTACTGAGTTAGGAGTGAGGTTTATTGCATTAGAAATGGTCTTTCTAGCTGTATTTTTACAATTGGTGGGGGTTGTTTCAGCTTCTAGGTAGTTGTAGAAATCTATGGTTAAATACACATATTGTCCAAAGAGGACATCCTTAGAAAACAGCTGAAAAAATTGATAACAGCATTTTCTCTCAAGTGTCTATTCCTGTTCCTCTGCTCTAGACAGATAAGTGGAAAACACATATGCTTCCCTTTAGTAATTCTTTTAACATACGTTAAGAGAAACGTGCTTTACTGTTCTCTCGCTGACCTTGACGTTATGCAGAGTTTAAAGGCTCAAAGAATCAAAAAGGGGTTTGAAGCACACTGGCATATATTTGAAACTTTTGTGGGGTTTGTTTTGGTTTTGTTTTGTTTTTTTGTTTTGTTTTTTTTTTTTTTTCCACTGGCATTTTATGCTAGTGATAGAGGCAAGTTGTGTGTTTTAGCAGCAGCTTTCTTTAGAAAAACTAGTTATAGTGGAAAGAGAAGTCTTAAGAATTCTGAATTTCCTTTTTGTACTACCTGTGATTCAATTAATTGCCCAAAGACTAGGTAGTTCAGTTCCTTTATCTCTGGCTCTAGCACCCTCTTTTCAAAGATCAGACTTTGTTGGTATTCCCTGGTTTCCTCTTGCCTGCTAGAGGAGAAATAAAAACCAAAGCAGAGCTTATTCAAAGGGTACTGGACCGTGAGGGAGAAGTTGCAATGCTAGAAACTTCTGGGCAAGAGAATTGGAACTTCAGGGTTTGCATCTAGTGTTCTCGAAAACTATATCCTTTACAAATGAATATTACGGTAAGCACATCTGCCGTATTCAGGAGTAAAGAAAATGAAAGTAAATGGTCTGAAGAAAGAGATTGCTGTATATCCAGAACTGCTGGGGGTGGGAGGAACTCTTCTGAAGTCACTGTAACATAAACCAGAAGTTTCCTGGAAATTCTGTCAATGTGGCTTGTTATTTCCTCAGCCCTGCTTTTAACAGGGAGGCGGGAAGCATGGATGTGTGTATACATCTGTACAAAATCTTTTTCTTGGTATAAATTATACTGTTTAATTGGTTATGTTCCATGGGATTCTTTAAAATCGCCTTCTTTTTAAGGTGGTATTAAAAATACATAATTTCTGAAACAAAAATCTAAAGCTTACTTTTTTTACTTTTTGGGCAGGGAGATGTTCTGTTTCAGATTCTCTGGTAGCAAATAGAAAAGTGATAATTTATATATATTTTTATATATAGTGTGTGTATTTATATATAGAAAACACATCAGCAAAAAAGTTTATTGCAGTGTGGGAAGTTAGGTTAGGAAATTTTTACTTGTTTCTAGGCATGTACATTCCGATTGTTCCA
>JAVHNF010060915.1:0-11827 GCA_034783455.1 Micropsitta finschii | reverse complement strand
CTGGAGAGGGGCTTTTTAAAAGGGCATGTAGTGGTAGGACAAGGGGGGAATGGCTTTAAGCTAAAAGAGGGTAGATTTGGATTAGACATTAGGAAACAATTCTTCACTGTGAGGGCGGTGAGGCACTGGAGCAAGTTACCCAGAGAAGTTGTGGATATCCCATGCCTGGAAGTGTTCAAGGTTGAATGGGGCTTTTAGCAACTTGGTCTACTGTCCCTGCCCATGACAGGAAGATTTGAATTCAATGATCTATAAGGTCCCTTCCAACCCAAACTATTCTATGAGTCTATAAGTTTGGAAAAATCTGCATTTAACCCCTCCTGAGCCTGACTCCCTCAGTATGTAAATCAGAGCTCACCTAGCACCCCAATAAATGCTGTCTTTGGTGATCTTCTTCCAGCTTGCTCTCCTGTAGAGAGTAACTGAGCTACCCCAGGTGCTGCAGCCCCACTCTCAGCAGCAGCCATTTGCATAGGTAGAAGAAGGATGGGCTAGACCAGCAGGACATGGCACCAGAAGCAGATCCAGTCCTTGGCAGTGCTGTGCACACTATGTGCTGGCACAGCCAAGGCTCCAGCTCTGAGCACGGCTCACAACTGCCTGAGAAAAAAATGAGGTTAAAACCCAAGGAACTTCCCAAGCAAAGCCCCAGAGCACCCAGATGGGCCTCCTGCACCGACATACTTAGAGTCAAGTGTCCCTTAGCACTATCTCAGCAGCAGCTGCTGCTAACACCTGCTGCCAGCCTCAGGCAATTTGTGGGTGGCAGATTGGGGTTATCCCCTCTAGAGCCATGTGGTCTGCAGGGCTTCAGGGTTCCAAAGGACTTTCACTAGGAGATGGAGCAGAGAGCCTGCCCTCCTCCAAAGGGCGCGTGCACAGGAGGAACTTACCTTGAGACAGTCTCTCAGCTGGCAGTCCCAGGGCTTTTTCAGGAAGCACCCAGCCCAAAGTTCATCTTCTGTTGCTTGCTGGCTTTTTTTTTCTCTCAGAGTTATGCTCTTAGTATTGTCTAGTATTTCCTGCTTCCTCCTCTGGCAGCTCCCCTGCTAGCGCAGACACACAGCTATAGCACTCAGTGCATTAGCCTCTGCATTTGCCACATCCGTCCCCAGGGAAATCCCTGGGCCCACACGCAGTTCAGCTTCTAGTTAAGGCTTGCCGTGTGCCTGTCTGCTGCAGCAGGCTCTGTTGCTCACAGAAGCAGCATACTGGCTTCTTTATATTTATCCAGGAAGATTTGCACCCACCAGCTTTAGGCACAACGGTTGCACAGGAGCACAGGGGGGCTTGGAGCAAACTCCGCTGAGACAAATGGCTTGCTCTACCTGTATGCAGCCTCCTGCTCAAGCAGCCCAGCATAACTCAGTTCAGGTCTTTCATTTGCTCAATATATCACCTAGCATCACAGAAAATTGTATCCAGATCCAGTTTTGACCTTCTGGATACATAATCCAAGTGGAAAGCAGCTCCACCTCTTTGGCACAGCTCCGCTGGCTGCCCACGTTCACCCTCTGCCAGGGAGAGCTCTCCCTTCCCTCAGTCTCACCCATTCAGTTTTCTGCACTGTCCCACCATGCCACTCTCTCCACCTTTGCAAGATTCCTACTTCCTGGGAAGAACTGGAGGCTATGACATTCCCAAATGTCACAGCTGCCCGCAGTGGGAAAGTCCCTTTGTAATTACTAGCATGTTCCCAGTTCATGTTTTCCACATCAGGTGCTTCCATTCTGCCTGCGGCCGCAGTGGAGGCTGTACTGATGGGGACCAGTGTTATTCATATTGCTGAAGGGAAAGTTGTACAAGCTCAGGAAAAGTGCCTTTGCTTCTTTTTGCCCCCAGCCCAAGTCTCTTCTTTCTTACATGAAACACATGTGGCAGCAAGCTTTGCTGCATCAGGCAGTGAGCATCAGCTTAAAGCTGTGCAAGTAGCATGCTTTAACAAAACATCCACATGAGAATGGGAATGACACCAGAGAAAACCTTCCAAGTGGGAACCGATTTCAAATTACTTGACCTGTATTTACTCTTAAGGCATAAAAATAAAAGCAGTTTAAGCTGGTATAGTACTTCTCATCCCTAAGGATCCCCAGAAATGCAAGGGTATATAAACAGCCTACCCTTCAAGCACAGAAATGTAGATCTTCCAGGGACAAAATACACCAGCTTAAGAGATGCCAAAAATAAGCTGCAGTCTAAAAGTAAAAACAGAGACTAATGTAGCCAGCCAGAAATGTAGGCCCACTAGACTCTAGCCCAACACCCTAGTTAACTCCGTTTCTGTATCTGTGGGACATGGGTAGGATCTTAAATGACCTAATTTGGACCTTGGTTTTACATGCCAAAATTACTCCTCACACTGTTTGCTTGGATATTATATTGGCTCAAATAAGGTGGAGAAATGCTCCCTACTGCATCTACCACATTGCTATTTGGAGTGTCTGACTACCCCATAATAGTCTCCAATGAAAAAGTCTCAGGAGGTAGGGATACTTCTCATTTGGTCATTTTTTTCAAAGCTTTCAAATTAGTAACAGTCATGCTATTATTAGAGAGCAGGAGGGAAATACATTTTCTTTGTTTACCACTGGACTAATTGTTCAGAGCTGCCTATTTCTTATCTCTACAGCAGCTGCAAATGGGAGCCTGAGATATGTGGATTTTAATTGCAAAACGTTACCAGAATGACAGTGTTAAGTGTTCCCTGGCTTCCATCACACTAGCAAAGTATGTAGTCTTGGAGCAAAAAACTGGAGTCCTATTCCAAAGGGGTATCTGCATATGTACATACACATGCAAACAGCAGGTTTGCTTTAGGTTTTAACAGCCTGGGCCAAGATCCTGCTGGATGTTGTGAACTATCTTTCCTGGTACATTTGCTCCAAGCCATGCATAGTTCTCAAGATTAAATGACAGGAAACAGTTAATAGGTATCTGCAGCAGCAATCACGAAAGGATGAAGTTGAGGGACCAACTCTGGTAAATCAACAGCACCACAGCGACAGCACTAGACAGCTCTCATGATTAGTGTGGCAATCAGAAAATTACAGTTTAATGTGTTTGCTGGAGGAAGCAGCACGAGAATCCTTCATGTACTTTAAAGACTGATTAAAACCCTACTGCCCGTTTTCAGCATTCAGGCATGCAAGGCAGCTTCTCAGCACCTGGCCAGCTGCTTTCTGCAGGTAGAATAAGAAGAAACCTCTCCTGCTACAGCCCCACAGCCCTGACAATTGAGTGCCCGGGGCACTCAGAGTGGAGGAGGCTTTTGCAAAATCTAGCCCTTAGGTATCAGGTGCAAAACTACCTCTTGTGGTAACAGCCTTCTACACTGTTAGAGTGACTAGGTAGTCCCTTAGTCTTAAACAGCCTGCTGGACTAGGCGGTGGAGACTGCTAACATAACCCCCAATTAAAAAGTGCAGAGAACTTTAATCTTCTCTAAAGCTGATAGGCATAAAAAACACTCCTGTGAAATTACTGAGACATAGCAGAGGTACTAAACCAGAATACACAGAAGAAAATGAGGGTTAAGTTTGGCATAGATGAGTGCAGCATTCATAAAGCTGTGATCCTGTTTTGGCAGGGCTAACCCCTGTCCCCCCTATCCTCCATCCCCTGAGCCATATCTCAGCCTCCCAGAACTGCAACAAGTGGGTGAGAGGCTATGTAGGAAATCAAGAGTTGTGACAGGCTCCACCCTACAGCCAAAAACCATTCATCCGAAAGCTGAGCTTGGTTTTTCCTATTCTTTTTCTCTTGTGGACCACGTAGAAAATTGTACAGAAGAACTGCTAGAATATGTTACTTTTCAAAAAAGAAAGGACAGCACCTCAGTAGCACAAAAGCAGCCTCAATGAC
Organism: Micropsitta finschii; assembly: GCA_034783455.1. NCBI lineage: Eukaryota > Metazoa > Chordata > Aves > Psittaciformes > Psittacidae > Micropsitta > Micropsitta finschii. Next base: position 7,967 of record JAVHNF010060915.1, on the reverse strand, counting down.
CTTATCACTGCTGCAAAACCTTTGCTTTCTACCAATTTCTATATGCACCTCTTTAGGCAAACATTTTACAACAAACTCATGTGAGGAGTTACAGATAAGACAGCAGCTTTATTTGTTTTAATGTTAACAAAGGTTCCATCCACCGCTGCATCCATGCTGGCTGATACTTTACATGTGGATCAGGGTGTAGGGCTGAATCCCTTCTCTATCTGTGCTTTTGGCTGCCTGATACCCAGGGCTGCTGGCCCATGTCTGAGGGACCCCTTGATGCATGGGATCAGGCTGAAGAGCAGCTGTGGGGCACCAGCATCTCCGTGGGGCAGGAAGTGGGCTGGCCTTGGCGTGACTTTCCATCCAGAAAACATTTTCCATCTCCTTTCCATCACCTATGAGTGGCTGCAGTACCACTGAGTTAAAACGCAAACAAAACAAAAACACCTCGTGTGCCTCCAAAAAGGTTTTCTGCTGGCAAATGCTTGCTAAAAATAGCCCTGTGCTTGCCTGTGAGAGCAACTGGAGGTCACTTATAGAAGAGGCAAAGAAACTCACTTTGCTCAACTCGGTTTCCAGTCATCACAGCGAGGACACGAAGTTTTAAAGTTTAATTTCTGTGTGGTTCTAGCAAAACCCCAACTGGAGGCAGCATGGTTGGGCTTGATTCCCCTGCTAGCAGGGGAGCTTGCTTTCCAGCTCCCATCCTCCCTTTTTTGCAGGGAAGGAGGTAGGAGGAGATTCATTTCTTAATTAAATTTCCCCTGCCAATTTCCATTACAAAGGGAAAATTGTTGTATGAAGCTCACAAAACTTTCATAACCCTTAACCTATTAAAGAAAGAGTTGTACGGCTTTTTTCTAAACCTGCCCAAAAGCACCATCGGGTTGTCCCAGGCCAAGGGATGAACGGCAAAAAAAAGGTCAGGAATGGCACAGCTTGGCTGAAAATCAGGAACATCTGCTCACAGAAAGTCAGGCATTCACCGTCTCCTCTGGCTCCCCCTTTCATCTTTGGATTTTCTCATAAGTTCTTGTTCAAAGGGATGTCATCCCATGGGAAAATGACAACAAGAAAAAAACGCAGACACTTACTCAGCTAAGCCAGCAATAGTTGCAAGAGAAGAAAAATTCTTCACGGGAATCCCCCGCATCTGAGAAGTCGAAGCAGAAATTCACCAGGGAAAAATACAGTGCTTTCAGCCCCACTGACAATGCCTTTTATCCATGTGGGAGCCTGCAGCTGTCCAGTTTTCATTACCCACAGATGGCACAACAGCAAAGAATCACTAACAATGGCCAGAGAAAGTAAGAATAATGGGAGGAAATGTAATTTTTTTTCTCAAAAAGGCTTGTTCTGTTATAGAAATATACCTGTTGAAAGAGGCCTGTTTAGTCCTATGCCAGACCTGGATGTACAGGAGTAGCTCAGAATTCTCCTGTTCATTCCAGATCCCACTGTACTGAAATAGACTTAACACTTCCATAGCAGAGATGAGAAGTCCTCTGAATTCTGAGGCAACACCTGCATACTTGCAGGTCTCGTGACAATGTAACAGCAGCAATATGCAGTATTACCTGAATCTCTCCAAAAAGCTATGCACCCCCAAGCAACAGCAGAGCAGACTTGCAGCATGCTGATGCAGTTGCAGCCTCGGCATTGCCCTGGGTAGTTTTGGTTCCCTGAACTTCTTGCATGACCTTGCCACCCTGGGCTAGCTACAAAGCCTGTTCTTGGCTCATCAAACTCCTAAGGGAGCCCCTCTCACCAGCTCTCAGAACGATCCTCACAGGGTCAGGGATCTGCCCTTGCGCAGACGAGGGCCGTAGAGGAGAGCTGTTGCACTACACTGCACCTCATGGGTAGTGGAGTGCGATCTCCACCGCTTTGTATGCTTGCACACCGGCCTTCTGCCCTGAGACATCCCACAGCCCCTCTTAACAAACAGCAACTGGTGGAAAGTCGCGGGGGATGCAGAGTGCCAGCAGTGCCCGGCATGGTGGTGCCCAGGGAGCAAGGACTCCCGCAACGGGCAAGGGACCCCGCAGCAGTGCGCACACCCGCAGCCCCGGTGAGGAGGGGCACCGGGAGCCCCAAGACCGGGCAGGGCAGGGAAAGCCCCCCGGGAAAGCCGGCAACGAGCAGCCAGGGACGCAGCAGGGAAGTACCGACGGGGACGCCGGAGAGGCGAGTACTTCCCCCAGACGTGGATAACCGCCAAGTCCCCTCCCGCGGCAGCGGAGGGGAGGGAAGGGAAGGGGTCGGGTCGGGAGGGGCTGGCTCGAGCCGATCCGCCCTCCCTGCCAGCGGCATCAAGCAGGACCAGACCCGTCGGTCAGGCTTTGAGTGGCTGGAAATTCCCGTCCTCTGCGGCTCCGCCCCTGCAGAAATCCCCTGTCCGCGGTGTATAGGCGAAGCGCCGCCACCGCCGCCGCTCACTCGCAGCACGCCGCCGCCATGATCAGTGCCAGCCGTCTCGCCGAGCCGCCGGCTATGGAGGGCTACGAGCAGCCAAAGAAAGACCGTCAGGGCGGGCTCCCGCTCGACGATCGCCACGACAGCGGCTTGGGCTCCATGAAGGAGGAGGATTACGGGCAGCTGGTGAAGGAGCTGGAAGACATACGCTTGCAGCCGCGCGAACCGCCCGCCTGGGCACAGCAGCTGACGGAGGACGGGGACACGTAAGTGGAGGGTCGGGGAAGGTGGGGTCGATGAGCATGGACGTTGCGGGGACATGGCACAGTGGGAACAGGACAGGATGTGCTGCTGGCGGCGAGGCGCCGGCCGGGCGGCGGTGGGGAGGGAAGGGAAGGGAGGAGGAGGCCGGAAAGTCCCTGGAGGGGCGCCAGGGAGAGGTGGCTGCGAGGCGCGGAAAGCCCCGGCCGCCGAAAGCCCCTGCTTGCGACACGCTCATGACCCTGCGCCGGGCCCGCCTCATCACTGGGGGTTTGACGTGGGATGTTTAGGGTTTATTATTTCCTCCCCTGCAGTTTTCTCCACTTGGCGATTATTCACGAGGAAAAAGCCCTGAGCCTGGAGGTGATCCGGCAGACGGCCGGCGACCGTGCTTTCCTGAACTTCCAGAACAACCTCAGCCAGGTACTTGCACCTCCGCAGCCCCAGATACAGATCATCCCCTACCACCCCACAAAGGCTCTCTGCAGAACTATCCCCCCCACCCCCAACTTCTCTTTTATTTTATTTTTTTAATCGATGGAAAAAATTAAATCATAGCCTGCTTGAACCAAAGCCTGCATTCAGGCAAGTCTCCAGCTGGCTCTAGCCAGCGTTACTACACTTGCTCTGCCCCTTGCTCTGCCCCGAGAGTGGCACTTAACATCCGCATTTTTCAATTGTGATGCAATGGGTTGCATCTCTCTTTACTGGGATGTTAATGATACCTTTCCTACAGATTGACTGTTGGGTATCCAGAAAGCCCTGAGTTCATCACTTCCAGACTAAAGGGCAACTCTACAATATGTTGGGAAGCATAAAGAGCTGAGTTCATGGGGTGTGATTTTAACTGGGGGAACAAACCACCAAGCGGTTGAGGGGTCTGTCAATATGTTGCTGCCAAACCTGTGGTGTAACTTACAGGTCTGCTTTTTCTCTTTTGCCTGCAGACTCCTCTTCACCTGGCAGCGATCACCGACCAGCCTGAAATTGCTGAGCATCTTCTGAAGGCTGGATGCAACCTGGAAATCAGGGACTTCCGAGGAAACACCCCCCTGCACATTGCCTGCCAGCAGGGCTCCCTCAGGAGTGTCAGTGTCCTCACTCAGTACTGCCAGCCACACCACCTCCTTGCTGTCCTACAGGCAACCAACTACAACGGTACGGGCATGCTGCTGTACATCAATGTCGGTGTGCTGTGCTGAGGTTAGGGTTGGTGTTCCGCAGAACCCAAAGACCTCTGGAGAGGCAGAGGAGGATCATTATACCTGATTGAGAGTTGAGAAGCCCAAAGCACACAGCAGTGTCTTGACTTCAAAATGTCACTTAGAGGCCTCCTCACTGTTGGTTATTGGCTCTGATGGCTTTGAATTTTGCATTTTTAGCAAGTAGTTCTGCAGTGCTCCGTTTTTGCTTGATTGCAGTAAGTTGCACTCAAACACTGGAATAAAGCCTCTGAGAAATCTTTCCAAAATCCAACCCTGTTATTCATACTTACTGGAAGCTGGAAGGCTCTCTTATGGAACACCCTTTTGCAATGGATGAATCGCAAACTTAGATATCATCCTTTCCTGTTATCTTGATTTTAACTGAATGCTAGGACATGAGGTTAAACATACTCAAATTTTCCCTTAACTTGTGTTTTGCAGGACATACATGTCTCCATTTGGCATCTATTCAAGGATACCTTGCTGTTGTTGAATACTTGCTGTCCTTGGGAGCAGATGTAAATGCGCAGGTATGTAATGTATGCAGTGAATTTAACTGAGTTGGGCTGTGTAGTTGATAGAATCAACAGGTCTGTCACAGGCTCTGGCTCTCCTAACATGCCAAACCTTGTGTTATTTTCACGCAGGAGCCATGCAATGGCAGGACTGCACTACATTTGGCTGTCGACCTGCAGAATTCAGACCTGGTGTCGCTTCTGGTGAAACATGGGGCAGACGTGAACAAAGTGACCTACCAGGGATACTCCCCATATCAGCTCACATGGGGAAGAGAGAATTCCAGCATACAGGAACAGCTGAAGCAGCTGACTATGGCTGACCTGCAGATGTTGCCAGAAAGTGAGGATGAGGAGAGCAGTGAATCGGAACCCGAACCGACAGAGGATGAAGTAAGTAGCTATTTGCACCTTTTCAGGAGAAGGGGGAATCCTGCCCTTTGTAGGTTTTCTCATGGTGCTCCCTTGATCTGTTATCTGTGTAACAGATGGGTATAAATTGCCCATAAGGTAAGATTGCACTATCAACCATCAAGCGTATCAATAGAAAAAGAATAAAAGGTAAAAAATAATCTGAGGGAATGTTGCTTCATGCAACACCATTCTGTTTGCTGATACCTACAGAACCTGTGAAATAAAATTCAAACTAATGGATGGTTTTCTCCTCCCTGGCATGTGTTTTTCTAACATTCTTAGTGCTGTTAAATGGCAAATGTTACCATTTCAGTGTAGAAATTTTCCACACTGCTGAAGTCAGGGCATGCAGAATTTGGCAGTTAGCCCAGAGTGGATACGATACTCCCAGTCAGAGTTTTGCATTAACAGCCTTTTGTTTTTTTCTTGCAGCTTATGTATGATGACTGCCTTATTGGAGGACGACAGCTGACATTTTAGAGCAGAGCCTTCTGTGAAAAGAAGTGACTGTGCACATATGTATAGAAAAAGAACTGACTTTTCATTTAAAAGAAAGTCACAATGCAGAGGGAAGAACCAGGAGGGGGATACTACACTGCCCAGCAAGGAGCACATAATTGTGACAGGATGGTTCCAGGGTCTGGCCTGTATTTAAATGCAGGAGTGGAATGTGTAGCACCAGTAGGGATCTGTGATTATGCACACCATCTGATAAACAGCCACACAGCCTATGTTCTGAACCCTGTGAAGGTAGCCGACTACACATCTAACCTGCTATCAGCAAGCTCTCTTGTGGCATCAAGTACCACAAGGAATGAGTATCCTCTCATGACACGGCAGACATGTACCAGCACCCCATCTTCTCAGAGACTTTGTGTTAACTTGTGTTGGGCTGGTGGCACTGCCTAGCCTTACTTACCAACCTTGGCTGCTCCCAGTGTTGTGTCCTAGGCAGAGGAATCAAGGCAGGGGACTGCTGACCTCCTGGCTGTTAGGAAAAGTAGCAATAATGTTAACTGTGGGCATTGGAAACAGTATGTTTCACACCATGTGTGTCATAATAGTTACACTTTTTAGCAATTGTATATTGTGTAAATACTGTACATTTTTGTTTATAATTATTTTGGTACCTGTGAGATATGTATTTATTAAAAAAAGTCAGATTACTGTACCTGGTTTGTGAAATGGTTCATTGCCCGCCTCATTGTCCTGAGATACCGGGGAATCCACCTGCTTTGCTTTTTAAGAAACATTCAACATCTTGTGGGGTCACAGGCTCAGGGGTTTGAGGTGGTTTCAGCAGCAGGAAGACATCTAAGAGCTTGCAGCTCCCAGCCCTTCTGCCGCAGCTAATTTTGGAAGATGTGGGTGGTGTTTCCTGTGCCTGTGTCGGCAGGTGGGGTGTGGGGCTGGGGTTCCCCCTCTGGCACCCAAGCACCAGGTCTCTGCTGCTACAGAGGGGCTCTGAGGCTGGCTGTGGCAGCATCTACCCGCCCTCATGGCACCTTTTGTTCCAGCTCCAGTACTCAGCAGCTCCTGCTGGGACTTGCCGGTGGAGGCTGGAGTTTGCAACACTTCTTGCCCTCTTTTGTTTATCACCTGGCCCAGCTCTGGTTTGAACTTGGACACCTTCGGATTTTCCAAAGGGGATTTCCGCAGGAAGAGGGAGCACACGCCCGGGAACACGTGCTGCTGCTTTCCACCCCTGAAATTCAGGCATGGGGCCTCCCTACCCTCCCTGCTGCAGGAGTTACAGCTCTTCCCTGTCCAATGCAGAGCAGTGGAGGATGTGGTTTTAGCCCATTTCAGTTACTCCCGATTGTTTCCCTCCAGCATTCTAGCTTGATGGAATCACTTTGCTCAAATCCTGACCCGCACCTGATTATCTGTTGGCAGCACAGGACTAACTGTAGCCACAGATTTTAACCCACTGTGTGACTATGCAAAGGATGGGTTGCATGAAGGGGACTGTGCTCCATTCCTTCTGTGCTGTAACCCCCTGGATGGGGACAGGGCATGGCAGAGCTGCTGATGCAGGACTGAGCTCTGCCAAGAGTGCTGGCCAGAGGACTTGTGTGCTGCTGGCACCCAGCCCAGCTCAGGCCACTGGAGAAAGCCAGAGTTCCAAATTACACAGGGACACCCATTCCCTTCTCTGCTCTCCCCTGCTCTCCCAAGGGCTTCCTGACACATGACCTGCTCTAAGGGTCTCTGGTATGAGGAAGAGCACCACAGCCGGATGGGTGCTTCCTAATTTGCATGGGAGCCAAAGGCCATTGTGGAAAGGATTATAAAATTGTCATCCTGAGTCATTTTTATTTCCCTTCCACTCTCATTGCATGAGCATAGCCCAGGTGTACGTACGGGAACTTCCTCCTGGCAGACAGGGCCATGCCTGCATTGCAAACCTGCAAAGTTTTCCAGGTGAGGGGCTGGGTAAGAAACTGCCAAACTCTTCTTCTTCTTGGGAATTCACCCTGCACTCCAAGTGGCCATTGAAACGGAGCTGGGATTGGGAAGTGGGGGGGAGGAGGTGAGAGGAAGGGATTACCACTTGCTGCAAAGAATCCCTAGTGGTTTTCAACCTTTCTTGACTAAACACAATGTTGCCACTGCAGGAAATGAAACAGGCAATGTTCCTCTAACAAGCTACACTTCAGTTTCCTCTTTGCAAAACAGAAGCTGGAGATGCTGCCGAGGCCTTGCGGAGGCATTCACCAGCTATTGATATCAGTGTTCTGGAAGTGCTCACGTACATGGCTAGACCTTCTATGCAAATATTTAAATAGATACTATCTGAAAGCAAATACTTTTTATTCAAAGGCCAGAGGGAGGGAGGAAAGAGTTACCACTAGTACCAGGTTGGTCAAGTAGTTTCAGAGGCAGCAGCAGGTTCCCTGCTGCCCATTGCAACATTTAGACAAACAGTATCTCAGGAAGGTGCTGTTACAGTCTTGCAAGGATGCTATAATGACTCAATAAGTTAAACAAATGCTCTACTGTACGAGGAAGTTTTGCAGCTAAACAAATCATTGCTCAGGTACCGCATGCTGGTTATGCCACTGTTTGCCTCCACCAGTCATGCAAAAGTAACCTAGTATCATATGTGGAGGAACCACAGGTAAAGCAAGATGAGACAAAGATGAATGTGAGAGTATGCGTTTGT
>JAVHNF010060910.1:23106-35444 GCA_034783455.1 Micropsitta finschii | reverse complement strand
ACAGTTCCAGTAATGAACTGCTATTATCAGTATGTTTTCCATGAATTCAGGCCAAAGCTTCACATAAATACTGCTAACGAATACCCAATGTTATTTCCTAACATAGTATCTCCTGGTGGAAAAATGCTGCCTCCTTTTCTCACATTTTAATATCAGTTGTGTTGCTGCCTCTATGACCACTGGTACTGTTGAGGTAATGACAACTACTACTACAGCAATTCAATGTACACTTGAAACCATCATCATTTGTTAAAATATTCTGTGCCCCACAAAGCTTGAAATTACATTTCTTTCATAAGCAGACTGAAGCTGAGCTACCCCTGGCTTACAGATGTTATTCTGCATTATCTTGTCTGTGTACCACTCAGGATAATCGACTATGTCCAGGCAATGAAAAGACAGGACCTTAAACAGCAGTTAAAGCTGCAAGTTATGACAAGAAGTTGACAAGAAATTACCGGTTCACTACTTTCCACTGCTATACTCAACCAGCTTAAAATAAAATATCATTGGAAAGGAGAACAAAAATTATTTGAATATTGAGTTGCAACTGTATTTTGCATTTGCCTCCCCCCTCTTTAAATACCAAAATGAAGTACATGGACAGCTTCTTTAAATGACTTAACAAAAAGCCACGCAGGAGCCTTTCAACTGGAAGTACTTGAAACCATTTCAATCTTTACAGCCTGTTTTATAACCCTTAGTCAAATTCTACAAAGTACTTAGGGAGAAAAAGGTAAAGTCTCTTGAGATGTCTGTCCCTACAAACATCAATTTACCATTTACTCATCATGATGTCTCATCAAATTGATTTTTGCTTTTTCAAATCCAGGAAAAATTGAAAAACATGAATCCACTAAATACATCCTAGCATTCTTCCATTTATCTATTACATTTTCTAACAAAGATAGCTTGCTTGAAATAAAGTTTGAACTTGGAAAGCTGAAACCCTGCCTGAGCCCATGCAAACAGTAAGTATGCATGTATCTGCTGAAACATACTCATTCTAAATCAGTCTTGACTCTGCAAACTGATCCATAGATTCATGGGCATGGATGCACAATCCCTGTGCAGAGCTCCATGGACAGCAAATGTAATATGATGGTTTACTACAAGTGTGTGTTCAACCTCTACAGAATTTGTACAGGTCTAGTACTAAAAAAACATTATACTGAAAAATTTTCAGTGAAAGAAATAAACGGAGACATCTTTCAGAAAGATTTTCATTAATATTTCTTAAGTAAGTCTAAATATTATTTAAAAATACTGTAAAGAATGGTGTTCGTAGCAAAACTGAAAGATCTGAACAGATGACATGCCTTGTATGACTGTATATCAAGAGGTTTGTTTTGAGATTCTTACCAGATAACTGTATTAAACTATTTCTGGACATATTCAACATGAACATTAATGAAATCAGAACATGCATCAGCAGATTGCAAAATTCAGCTAGATAGCTTTCAACAACTTGACTTTTTAGTTGGTTACTAAGTCCTTAATAGTGCTCTGCCCTCAGCCCCAACATAAATTTAAAAACAAAAATACAAACCCCACAGAAACAAAACCAAAATAAACCTGAAAAAGGCAAAAGAAATCAAAAGCATCTCATGTTTGAAGAGTATGTGTGAATGCAGGCTTTGTGGAGCTTAGATATTTTTCTAAGCTTTACACAGTGACTTTTGTTCAAAGTCACCATTCATATCACCAACAATTACTAGATATGACTTTAAATATAACAAAAGCACTTGCAATTTGGACAAGAGCCTTCTATTTAAAATTATACTGGTTTACAGATTTTGGAGATGCTGGCATTGTATTTTAAAATGTTGTGAAAAAGCTTAGTATTTTCTTGACGACTTGACAGATACTTACATGAAAAAGGGCATCAGCTGAATAAGAGTCTCTTTTTTGGGATTGGCTGTGAATTCTGGCACAGTTTGAATAATTTTGTTCATTACATTCCTTAGGTAATTTTGTAACTGCTTGCGTCGCTCTTCCACAAACTTTGCATCCTAAAAATAGAAAGACATATGAATGGCACGAAGAATATGATTTTCAGTTCTATAATGCAACTGAAAAGTCCAAATACAAATATGTTGGCAATATGTAAAAAACCCCTTGACTGTCCTTCTTAGAGATAAAGGAAAATCATGCAATGTAATAAAAACTGTTTTGCAAAAACACTCAGTGACAGGATGCCAAATTCCTTGGAAGAATGTCTCTTCTATGGAATTATTTTCCTAATAGTAGCTCTCCACAAAATGCTAGTCTTAGCAAGGCAGTGCATAACAGTGGCATAGAGGCAGTGGCATAACAATTTATATGATTCTTTTGGAGATTCAGAATTACCAGTCTTTGCAGGAAGAAGTATCAACTTATTCCCACAATTCCATCAGAATGCATACTTCTCAGATGTTGGGTACACAAACTCCAGAATAGATTAATATTTTTCTGTCTTTTTCATTAGTATGTAAAGAAATTATTATTTTGTGGTTGAGTTTTCATATAGTAGCTTGATTTTTAAACATTATATTACAACTGTCATAAAAATCTTAAATTCCTATAGCACTCTATATTTTATATTATATTGGCCCTAATAAATAAAATAATTCTATGAACTCCACATTCTGCTGAGGGACTTGAAAATTAAAAGTCTCATGCCATGCATCCTGTAACTTACAGCTAGCTTCAACCTTTTCCTGGGAGGGATCATAATTACAATGAACTATAATATAAAGTCTACACATTTGACAGGATGAAAATCTGAAGATTATTACTTCCTTAGATAAAACAGAGTAATTCATCCTCAAAGTAAAGATGCTCCTTCACATTCAGGACTGCTGTGGAGTTCCTAGAACCTTTATTGATTTTTTGTTCTGTTCTTCTCTTTCATTAGGAAAGTTACCAGGAAAAGCATTATTTTTAGGAGACATAAGAAAACAAGCAGACTGTGAATGACATTTCTTAAAGTAGTCATTTAAATTCACAGAATTAAAACAAAGAAACAAAAAACTTACAACCAATATGAAAGTACATTTACAAATACAGACAACTAATCCTGTATACTCAAAACAGCCTCATTTTTTATAATTTAAGGAAGTCTTTTCTGCTCATCTTTATTTGCATGCAATTACTTAATAACATGTAATTACTGTAACATTTGTAATTGCTGAAGACACTCACACCTACAGGCTTCAAAAACTTAGGCAGTTCTTGTGATGTTAACTGAGTTCACAAGATTCCAAAATCAATGTTCATTTTGTTTGCGTTATAGATATGAACTGACACAGATGTTCAGCCCTGTTTCACACTGCAGTTTAATATTAATACATGTAACAATCAAGATCAGTGTGAAAATAAAAAAACTCTGTTTTATATTGTTTGCTATTTCTTTTATAGCAGTTATATTGTTTTTCAGCAACATAAATTGTGTAGAAAGTGATTCTAGTGTTAGCTGATTTACTGAGAAATGAAAAAATGAAGTCTGAAACCGCTTGGAAACTGATGCTTTATTAAAAGCCAAAGCTGCATTGTTGGCACTTCATCCACTCTGCCACCCAGTACTCCACAACTAAGTAGAGTTACTACTCAAATGGAACAGAGCAACAGCTTGCTCTATGCCCCATTGCACTGACAAGGTTTGGACAAATGTATGGAACAGAAGTCTACACAAGCTGTTGAGAGAAATTTTAATAGGTGGTGACACATAATACTAGAATAAAATAGAATGCTAATAAATGAAAGAGTACTGCAATACTGACTGACTAATTTCATTATTTTTCCTCTTCTCTCTAAGATTTTAGTTCTTACTGGATTCTTGACTAGCTCAAGCAACTTGTCTTCCCATCTTTTACTCTAAGGACTTAAAGTATCCCGTGATCACATTAGTAGGGACACTAATTTGCTACCACTGGCTGTGCGAGGCAGAAGATAAAGTGCGGCACACAGGAAGGCTCAGAAAGGAAGAAAAAACTTTGTGGAACAGCTTTGGTTGCAAAAGCTTTAACCACATGAGTAACTGTGATGCACATGAGACCATTTCAGTTCTGGAGTAATCCTCTCCTTCTCTTACTTGATAGTGTATCATGAGGGCACGACGAGCACTGCTTTGCTCTACAAGCCTGCTCCCAGTGCAGACATGGCCTCAGCTTTGAGCCACTCCAAAGAACTGGCCTCATCCCCACTACACATCCTTGATTCTACTTCAATCATTTTCCACCAATTACGCTTTCAAGCCCCCATTTATGCTTTTCAAGAAAATCTCCATTTTCCACATTCATTAGCACTTTCTCAGTTCTTAAGGGTATTTGGTCACAAACCCTCAACAGCAGTATTTGCAGTGAAACTGTTTCAATTATGTTGAAATATACTCTTCAGCAGAAGCTGCATTCTTTTAGTACAACTCCTGTGCAGCACATGCATTTAAATAAATACATCTCTTTTCACAGGCAAGACTACTTTGTTATAAACACAGGAGCAAAATGCTCAGTGTTGGTACTTTCTATTCCCTATGTTATTGTAAAGAATCCCATTAACTACAGATAATAACAGCAAAGAGTTTTCTAATTAAGACTGACACAACATGCTTAGGTAATGCATTTTTGCTGTTTAAAGCTGATCTAAATTGGTGCTTATGATATAGCTATTTTTCTGCCACTTTTCTAAGCAAAATACAGAAAAATTCAGAAATTAAATTCAGCCTGAAAACAGTCAAAACTGCTCTTTTAGCCTGACAAAAATTTAATCTTAACCAAATACTAAGCAATCTACCATGAGGTTCTGTACCAGGTACAGAGGCCCACTGTCCTTACTAGAAGTAACTTAAGGGCAAAACAACTCAGCTGGAGGTCTGTACCATTAGACACACATTTTGCAGCAGCAGGTTGGCTACTCAGAGGAATTATTTTACTGCACAGTTGTTACTGACAAGTTGTTACAGTAATGAACTTTTAATCACAAAACAGTGACGAGAATAATTGGTAATAGAAAACCACAACTGTTTCAAAGGCTGGCCAGGTTTTTTTCAATCTCACATTATAAAAAGTTAACCACTACTCTCTTTCCATTAGACCAAATTATCTACAACTGAAATCTAGTTAGTGCTTTATATTCCAACTCCTAAACAGCATTTTTATTTACAAGCAAAAAGGGAAAGATTTTGATTTGGATTTTTATCAGTGACAAAAGCTAAATATGCTTTTAGGACACATGAGACTGTATCTGTCAATACAAATCTGTACTTGCATTTATATTCACACAGGGACCAGCAAAGATCTTCCCCTAAGATTCAATATGTAGACTTATGTATGCTTGATACAAATGTACTTTGGAGACAAAATAATTTTGTAAAAATTAGAACTCCATATACTTTTGCAAAAAAACCCTTATATTGTTTTTCCCAGAAGCACACACCAAAACTGGCCCCAAACCCAGCATTATACGTATTTAGTTCCTATACTTTCAAGAGCTGGAGCTGCTTACAGGATACGAATTATAAATACCTGAAATTATTACATAAAACCCAGACTGTTCTATATTAGGTTTTTCTCAATTTTTATATAGAACATACTAGAACCTTCCATAACCAATTTGGGAGCACATGTTTTTAGGCATTTTACTGAGTCAAGCCCTAGATGCTGTTTCTACAAATCTTTCCATGAAGATATTTGAACAATTAGCTACAATCTTACTAACTTTAAAACCAAAAGGCAAAGCTAACTGGTCCTTTCAGCTCTTCTAATTGGCTCCAGTGGTAGAGGTATGATCTCCAAACTTGAAGAAATTTAACTATTACTTATAAAACATCTCATACTATATCCATGATAAACCTAAACCCTGGTTCCATGGCACTAGAGGGGGCAAAAGTGTATTCCAAGAAGGCAGGAGCTCTGCCTTCAAGATTGGAGAGTTCTTTCAATTCAAAAGATAAATTCTTTGCACACATCCTCAGTGGAAGGAATTATTTCTGGACAGCCACTACTGCTGTTTGTAAGGATGCTGAAATTACCTGACTGTACTTGAAAAGGAGCTCCAATGTGAACAAAAAAAAGCCTCACACATTCGGCACTGCCTGATCGACCACTCATGAAAGCATTCCATGCATAGAAAAGGAAATAGTATATGCAGGGATACACTGCCTAGAACCATAATCTATTGCCCTTCCTAATTGATTAAGAACCTCTCTTCCCCTCTTAAAAGAAAAGTACTATATAGAGTGTGATTCAGTAATAGAAAAAGCACGGGCAGACTCTGATATGCATCTGTAGCACATCTTGGCCATGTTTACCACCAAGTTATGCAGAGGAAGCTTCTATCCACAAATTGTTAACTGAGACTGAACATACCAGCATTCACCTTCAATTTGTAGACATATATTCTGTAAATAAAGCTACTCCTGTTTCTGCATGAACTTATTTCCTAGACCACAGTTCCTGAGCATGTCATTTGATTAAGGGCCCACAGAATTACAGTTAAAAGGTAAAAGTGCTTCAGATTGCAGGAGCAGCAAAACACATCTGGGAAAAGATTTTTTAATCTGAAATTAATGCCTTCCAAAATATTTTATTACAATTTTTTTGACTGAGAATCTGCCCACAATAAAATGCATATATCACATTGCAGATCTTTAAAAATGAGAATACATAATGGAAATCTTATAGACTCTTAGCAGCTATTAGAAGATTATGTTAAGCTATAAACTAAAAAGCAAAGTTCGATGCACTGCATTTTATGTTACGCTGTTTTGCAGGTTTTCATTACAAGCCAAACTGATTCCAACTTGCAGCTGAAATTGTTTTACGCAACTGCTGGTCTTTCATATACACTGGTAGCACATAACAGATGGTAAAACACTGATGTTCTTCATTATTAATGGAACAGCTCACTTTAGAAGTTTTAAAGTATTTTCCATGAGCTGCTGGAAATTGTATGATTGCCATGGTTACCTGCCAGGACTTAGGGGCAGATAAAACTTTCATATTCTGGGTTTGGTGCTGCTGAAATCAACATAAAATGCACTGCTGCTGATGTTCTAACCATTACTTATCCTTTCACTAACCTCCTCTTGTTAGTGCTGGGGAAAAAAAAAAGGAAAAACCAAAACCAAACAACAGAACAGCTCAAGGCTCAGTCCAACTCAATTAAAATAAAAAGAAATATGGCTTTAGGATTTAATGAGAGCTGTATCAGCCTCTGGTAGCACACAGTGCATCCCATCCTAAATAAAGTGCACAATAGCACTATTCAAAGAAGGACCTGCAAATGAAAAAATAAGCTCAGGTTCTTCTAGTGGAGCCTAATATTTTTCACAATCTTCATCAACTAGTGTTAGCAAAATTATTGTATCAGGTTTTGTCTGTTTACAGGGCACCAAACTGTTAAGCTCAAAATAAAGCTGGAAATCAGAAGCAGAACTGGGAGCTAATGAAACATTCAATGTCATTCTCACTGCTTTGTGATTAAAAACAGATAGCCAAGTAGTCATTTTTACTGACACCTTTGCAAAAATCACATGACTTCAGTGTACCTGTCCTTCAGTAACTACTGCATCGTGAAGCAGCTCCATGAAGGACAGTTTCCAAACGCAGATATACCGTATACTACCATGTTATACAAAAATAATCTCAAAATTACTGAAAGTGCATGAGCTTAAAATTTCCATCCTACTTGTATTTGCAGGCCTCTGTAAAGCAAAATGAGGCTGGCATTAGACAACAAAACAAGGGTGTACAACAGGCAAAACTTCCACCTTTCCCATCCCACTGTACCTCTGTACATCTTTTTAAGTACATCTACTGTTCAGTGGAACAAACAGGAATTTAAGAGGATGAGATAGAAATAAGGAATCGAGGAATTCTCAGTTTGAAAATAAATCTTTCTTTAAATAGATATTTACTCCATAATTGCAACAACTACTCTGTGTTTCTCTACTAAAATAGTGGATGTTTCCATCTCCGACTATGGGTTCATTTCAAGGATGCCAGAAAGTAAGAGATGCTTTTAGATAAAGTCATCTGAAAAAGACATTGCTACAAAACCATCCAGCAGCAAACAAACATACTAAGGGTCAGCTATGTCAATGTTCTCACTCAAGACCAAATTTATGTGGACAATTGTAACATTTTCATCAGCATTTCTAATATTTTAAGACTTGAGGCACCTCCTGCAATACTGTGCTGAGCTGCTCAGCACAGCCTACCTATTCAGGAAGGAAATCAGAGAATCATGGAATGGTTTGGGTTGGAAGGGACCTTAAAGCTCATCCAGTTCCAACCTCCTGCCATAAGCAGGGACACCTTTCACTAGACTAGTGGTAAGGCAGCCACAACCTCTCTGGGCAGTGGTGGCTCAGCAGCTCTGCAGCATTCTCAGGTCACCACAAGAGCTGCAAGCTCCGTCTACATCTCTCAAATATGTTTTATATTCAAACCTTGAAGTCTTACATTTTATTTTAAGTAAGAGGGTAGTTTATATACCACTGCATTCTAGCTACTTGTCTGTGCTTTCTTAGAATACGATGTTGTTGCATGGCATCCTCTAAGCAAGTCCAGAGCATGAACATGTTAAGAGATACAAGAAAGTGCAGTCCCTTGGCTCTATCTAAACAACAGACAATCCCATTTTGATCAATTCTTCCCCCATGTCATCAAATCTCAGTCAAACTATGTCTTGTACCTCTCTGAATCGGCTGAGGCACTTGAAGAATCCTTGGTAATACAGCATCACCATCACAGTAAGACTTAAATGCTTAGGATTATTTTTATATTTTCACTTCATGCCAGGAGGCTACCAGAATATCCAAATGGTGCCTGAATTAGTATAAAACTGCAATATTTTTATCTAGTAGTTGCCCAAGCAGCATCTAAATCACATTACCTTCCCCCTATAATGTCATAATGTACAGCAACTGCATCTCAACTATTTCTGTGGGCTCTATCTTGAATAATTTATTAGAATAAATTGCTTTTCTTTAAGATTAACAGACAGCAAAAAGCCACCACTTGACAAGAAAAAATGTATTTTGTAGACCCTTAATACTCTGTGTTCCTCATTCTTCAACAGGAATTAACAGTAAATATTTGTAACTTGGAAAAAAACAACAAAACAGAAAGACTCAATTCACAATTTTCATGAAATGTTACACTTGGGCATCAAATGAACACATTAATTCAGTGAGACATTCTGACAGAGATGGAGAAGTCTGAGTTAGCAAACTGTTTACCCTTTAAATTACACCACCAAGAAAAGAAACACAGCACTGTGCACTGTGTGAGCTTCCATCTTCATACTGGATTTCAGGTAACCCAAACTTTCCATACCACAGAAGTGGAAGTATTTGCTATAAAGTATTTGTCATATAAAAGCCATCTATATCCCACTGACTTATTTCCATTCTTTTAGTGCTATGGCAAATAAATCAAAACAAAGAACTGAATGCTGTTGCTCAAGTGCTGTATACATAAAACATCAACTGCAGTCTTTTCCAGGAGAAAACCCAGAGGATCTGGATTCCAGATCAGAAATACTCTGTAGTCCCTCTTAGCGCTCAGGTGGCAGTGTCAGGGAAGAGCTGTGCTGTGACTAGAAATATGAATAATTATGCCAAGCCTGAAATTGTTCTTATTTCTATCTGTATGGTACTTCAATTAAGTTACCTATTGAAATCTACATCGTATTAATTTAATCTCAGTGGCTTACTTAAAGCTCATTCTTCTCTGAGAATTTAACTTTCCAGTTATAAAGTAACACAGTGACCTTAACAAACACAATTTCTTTTACGGCTTTATCATGGCATAAAAACTGTATTACAGAATTAACATGTATGGCTATAAAGATAATATTGAGTTCTTTTCCTGATTTGAACACAATGCAAACGGATCCCTTTCCTTTTTAAGCGTACTATAGCACAAGCATGTCTGTCGAACTTATATTAGCCACAGTTTTTGCAAAAACCCACAAGGCAAAACGGTATAACTCAATGTACTAATATAGCATACTAATGTATATAACTCATTGTACTAATTAAGTCCACTAAGGGGGCTGAAAATTAAAATCTACTCACTTTGAAAAGCAAGAATAATAAAGAATTTAAGCATCTGTATTACCTCATACAAAAATCAAATTAAGTCAGCATTAATGAAAGCAATCCTTAACTTAAAATTTGTAACATATAATTTAAGGATTTATATTTTCAAAGCTTTTCTCCTTTAATAAATGTATTCCAATTCTGAAATATCAGAGAGACATAATTTTATAAAATTCTACTGAAGACATAGGATATCAAAGCTTAGTACTAAGAAATATTATTTAGCCCACTGCCCCAAAGGCATTAGCTAGAAGTTTTGCTTTTTCCTTTGTTTTTTAAGTCACAGCTCTCTATGACAGTATGACTTTGACAAACTAACCTGATGAAGGATAGTTCCTATGAGTTACTAAAGCCCATAAAGTACAAAAGCACACATATCTCTACTTCAGATTTCAATGCAAGTCAAACACATCCTTAAAAGTTTAGGATGTCCTGAAGCACTTTACTGAATCAGGACACAAATACACCCAAGCCTAAAATGAAATAACTTTCTTACCTAAGATGCCTTCTGAATCATCTTTCAAGTATTCCGTATTTCTTCCGTTATTGCCTATGTACTAGTAAAACAGGAATTGTTACACTTCCAAGTTTAAAATACGTATTTCAGACACTGCCAGTACATTAGAGATTAGAATCCCCTTTGCAATCATGGCAGTAAAATGTACACTGGACATATATGCATAGAACTTGTGAAATAATTCCTTTAAACCATCAATATGGTTTTCCATGTCAGTCTAGAATTACTGGTAGTGTTTTTATTAGCATGATGGTCTAGAATATTGTGGTGATGCATCCCGCCGTCTGTCCTGGACCCATACACCTACCCAAGGATTTCTGTTAATAATGCACGCGATTGGATGGCGGGTGTTCCCTGACCATTAACTCTAATCCACTAATGACGGCAGGAGGGGCCACACAGATATCAGGAAGGTCAGATACTCCCGTATCATATGGGGAGTTCTTCTGGGATCAGAATCATTCCCTGACAAAGATATGATGCCAGGATGAAAATTCACACTGACTAAAGCCAATCATCTTACCACCCTATAAATAGTAGTCCCAAGATGTAGATTTCTATTTAAATCGGTTTTATTAATATCTGACCATGATTCTTTTAGCATCCCTAGACGCTCAGTTTCACAACAGGTATATACTGGAATAGCAGTGAAATTGAAAAAACTATGAACACAGGCCCTTCTCCAGATCTGAAAGATGGAAGAAGTTTCAGTCCTCATGTCTGCCAGGCCTTACCTCTGAGTCCACAGGACCTCACAGTTACACTGCATTACAACAGCAAATTGCAATTGTATACATACACAGTGTTCCTGTAAGTGTATACAAACTATGTAATGCACAGTGTAAGGCAGTGAGCACAGGACAACAAACACTGAACTCTGAATTCATATACTGCAAGTGATTATGGCGAACACACAGGTCTTGTCTTGAGGAGGTAAAACCAGCTCTACTTGAATATGTCACTAACCTTCAAAAAAAACTAGGTAGCATCACACCTTCTGAAAAATAGCAATAGATGTGGGTTTTCTGCTCCCCCCAACAGCTATCTTATCAAACCAAATGTCCTTCCTCAGCCCAACCCAGTAGCAGCTAGATCCCTCCCCTCTCCCACAGAAAAATACTTGCACAAAATACAACAAGAAATCTTAAACACCAGAACTGTATCTTAGATACCTGCAGATACATGAGTACTTCAGGCCACAGAGACAGTAGAAAACAAAAAGAAAAAGAGGAAGCAGAGGATCCAGAACTGGAATCTTCATGGAAATGCACTGCGCTGGTGATGTGTCCCTAATCCAAAATGGCTCCCCTGAGGGAGCTCAGCGGGGATGGCAGGAGGGGAGGAGTTCTTTCAAACAGCCGATTCCTCTCATGCTCCTCCTCCCCTTGCTAAGGGCAAAATTTAGTACCTCCATCATTTGCCTAAAAAGCAGCCTTAAAAGGGTCCCTGAATATGCAAGTCCCAATCGCCCAAAGTGGTGACCCTTACATGAGGAAATACATAATGGGTTACACATCAACAGCATAATATGAAACACTTCAGAGCAAACCCACTAACATTCAAACTCTTGACTGGAATGGCTTCAAATGACTTCACGTATATACACAGACACATACAGATAAACAACTCTTTACCTGATAAGCTTTTAAGAAACAATAAATACCCTGCTGTTGCAGGGGGGTTGGACTAGATGATCTTTTGAGGTCCCTTCCAACCCTTGGGATTCTGTGATTCTGT
>JAVHNF010060908.1:70380-88512 GCA_034783455.1 Micropsitta finschii | reverse complement strand
ATAAAATGTCTGTTGAACCTTTGGGCAGGGGTGGGAAGCCTTAAAACCCAAGGACAGCTGTTCTGTCTATTTAGGAAACACTGTAGCTGTTAAAAGCTACATTTCTCAAGTTCATGCAAAAATGAAGTCTTATTTGTGGAATAGTTATATCCAGAAACATACATGCTTTCTTCTATAAAGTACATACAAGCTGAGGACACTATCACTTACTGTAATTACTAGTCATAACTAAATTGTAGTAATTGCTTATGCATCTCTGTATTTATGAAATTAGCAATGCACAAGGCTTTCATCAGAAACAGTGCGAAGTTGCATCTTACCCAAATGCAGCAAAAAGGCAGGAGGTTTGTCCTTGTATAATGGAGTCAAATACACATGAAAGTCAGATGTAGCAAGTGGTTGATGGTCTGATTTTGGACATGTGTGCCATGAATGAGATCCACATTGAAAACCTCTTATTTTGATGCTGAAAGCTAAGGATATCAGAAACCAGAAAAGTTTGTATCACAAAAGAATTCAGGAGGCTAATTCACTAAGATGAAAGTCGGTTCCTATGTATCTATACCCAAAGAAGAGAGAAGCTCTTCATGTGAGTGTTTCCATGTGGTCAAGTTAAAATCTGAACATAAAAAGCTGGATGTAGTTAACCCTTGAGTTACTTTTACTAAACTGGAGCAGTAAATTCTAAAGTGGAACACTCCTCTTTAGTGGTTCAGTTTCTGTCTAATATAAAAATGTAAAATAGCTAGGGAAGATCTTTCATTGTGTCATGCATAAAAACTAAATCTCTGGAGATATCTGTGGAGAGGCTCAATTAGTAATATGTAAATAGCTTCATACGAAAATTGAAAATATTTCAATATCTTTGCACCTTGAACTATGCTATTCCTCTTGTTTCCTTTTCAGATAGGGTAGGAATTCACAGATCCAAAAGATTAGGTGCCTAGTGAAAGGAACTTCAGCCACATGTACATTGCAGTGATTTCTCATGTACAAACAATCTTCACTGGATGAGGCTGAAGGTCTGTCTTGTTGAGTAGCCTGCCCCTGATGATGAAATGATGACTAAAACCATGTGTAGGGGGAGGTGTGTGAAAGAAAGGCAGATGTGTAGTGATAGAGTCTGCTGTGCTCTTACCTTCTCTAGCAGTTGGATTCTTTCTAAAATTCATAAAGCTCTGAATAACTTCCAGGGTACACTGAAGACTTCTTTTGCACATCTTCTTTGGCCTTTATATGCTATCTTTTTTCTTTGTGTAGTTTTTAATAAAAACTCCTCATCAGACTGTCAGTATGTCTGTTCTAGCTTGTCCCTAATACTGGATGAAAACTGAATTGAACATTGTTTCAGAGTAAGTCTTTTAATGACAGAAAAGTGACAACGTTGAATTATTGCTAAAAGATCTCCAAAGCTAGAGCTGTATCACAAAGAGGCTGTTGGGGTTTTTCTTTGATTCTGTCCTTGAACTTGGTAACATAACTGTATGAAATGTTGTTTCAGTTTGTTATACACATGAGCTTGTAGCATCTAGTATGCAGGTACATTTTTATTGATATCTGATGTAGTTTCATAGAGCTTGGCCTGTTTTCTTTAAAAAAATAAAGAGGACCAGAACAAAAGCTACATATTGGATAACTTCAGGATATTCTGTAGGTACTAGTAGTGACTCTTGCTTTAACAAATGCTTTTTTGTTTCACAGTGCAGCCAAAACGAGATCATGTACTTCATGTTACTTTTCCCAAAGAGTGGAAGACTAGTGACCTTTACCAGCTTTTCAGTGCCTTTGGTGAGTTTTGCAGTCTGTCCTTCCTTATACATTATTTTTCCCCTCTTTGTCATTAGCAAGTACCTCTGCTTGTGCATCTGTGGTTTCAGACTTATTCCTAGTGTAGGTAATGATGCATCTTTTGTAATTTTTGAATGGTGTCCTGGGGACTTCCCTTGTAATGCTGTGTGGAAAATGTCTGCCTTACTTAACTGCTCTTTAGAAATCTTTTATGTGATGCTTGTTGAATATTGTGGACCTTTAATAATTTTATTTACCACCTCTCCTGGTAGAAGGCAAGAGTTTGTATAGGTGCGTAAAGGGAATGGGGATTGGTGTGAAAGGCAGATAGAGGCTCTAGGAATAAGGTTCATCCTGCAGTCTGGGTAAAGGCAGACACTTAAAAGTCTAGGCAAGCAAGCTTGAAAAATAGGCAGTTTGATTTCAAGATTGTGAAAACCATTCAAATCAAAAGAAACAAGAAAAAAAGCTATCTTATAGTTAGTAGTCCTGTTGTTCCTTTACTAAGTATTATTATAGAATGTAAGGATATGAAGATCCTAATTAACTGTAAGTGATCTCCTAACTTTTGCAGCAGAAAATAGTGGTTATGCTTTGCATCCCTGGCTCAGAATAAGAATGATCTTTCATAGAGCCCTATGTTGAATGTTGTTTCCAAGATCTTTATTGCAGATTGTTTTCTAGTTTTTGATTCCTGAATAAGGTACTGCTTTAAAAGAGATCTGTTGGCCTTCCAAATAAGTCTAAATTATTTTTTTTCTGAGGTGTTTTATTGTTTTTTGAAGAGGTAACTTATTTCCATTTCTGAAGCCATTTAATGTAAACCAAAAGTAATTAAAATATTTTTTATTGTTTTCCAGGAATATTTACATCCAATACTTAGTAAAGTAGCCTATTGTTTCATCTAATAGACATTTATATGTCTTGTCTTCCTCAAATTCTGTAATAAGGATTTTAATGGGAAATTGCTTAAAAAAACCCCCAACTATCTATCAAATAGCTTTCCTGGGAGGGATCAGTTTCTTATTTTCCCATTTAAAAAAGTAAAATCTTTGCTTTACATTACGTAAGTCTTGGCAGCTCCTTATTCCTAAAAATTTTCTGCTTGGCAGTATAGTTTCCCCTTTTTCCTGCTCCCAGTCTTACTTTGAGTTCCAGTACCAATTTTATTCACTGGAGTATAATTACTGTATAATTACTGTAAAAAATGCATATTTTTACATGTGGTTTTAGGCAGATAAGTGACAGGTTGGTGTTCTCTATGACGAAATGGGCTTTTTCTCTTTTGGAGACAAGCAAGTGAAAGGGTGTCTGTTTAGGTAGTACTTGATCAGTGTACTGTTGTTGTTTCAAAGTAATGTGCCAGACTTCATGACTTAAGTCAGAGTTTATAGTGTGGCAAACGGACTCAGGGCAAACCTGAACCTAACCTCTGTTGAAATAATCATTGTAGTATCCCTAAGGACCTCTAGTCACCAGTAAAAGGATGAAGTCCCTCAGTGTACTCAGTCTTGTCACTCCTGTGCTTGCTGTGGGTCACCATGCTGGTTTATAGGATAATACTGTTCTTCTCTTCACCTGGAATTGTGACTTGGTAGTCTATGCAGGGGTTTTGGACCTGTATAAAATTCACCCTATTTCTTCTGACTTTTTGAGCTGTACTGGAGCATGATGCTAGTATAATGCTGGGTAGGACTTAATATTCTTGATTGTAGAATGTTACTGGGATTATTCTAGAGTTGCCATTAGAGGGGTACGAAAAAATTGGATATTGTTTCTCTAGGCTTTTTGAAGACTCAGATATGTAATTGTTCTTTATCAGCTCCTCCCCTTTGTGTGCAAGGAAAGCACAGGTCACTAGCGCCAGGGGGCAGACTTGCACATCCCAAAATACTCAGTAGTAACCTCCCATGAAGCTTCTCGTGAAAGCAGTGAGACAGCTGAAGGGGCTGCGGTGTCAGACTCGGAACTGCTTTACCTTTGCTCCTCCAGAACGGGTGTTCGTGACTCTAAAGTCTTTTAGTGCTGCACATATACCAAGGGGACACCTGTGCATGCAAGATGTTTTTATAGTCTCATGGGTTAGTGTAGTTTCACTGTACAAGTACTTGCAGTACTGTGCAGTGTCCTATAACACTTCCTTTAAATCCTTCAATTTATGTAGGTCATGCTGATGTACAAGGATGCTGGGGATGGACTCTTCATCAGGGACTGTACTGACAGGACAAGGGGTAACGGGTTCAGACTTAAACATAGTCATAAAGAACACTTCAGAGCTACAATGACATTAAGATTTCAAGTTCAAAGGTCTAAGAAGAGATCAAGAGTGAAATATGGTTTCAGATGGGCAGCAGCAGATGGGATACATCTTAAAGAGCAGCTCACAGTTGCTAAAAAGGCAGTGTGTTCCATGGCGAATGCTCTTGCACAGCCAGGCTGAGCTAACTATTCAGAACCATTAAACCAGCGCTGCTCCAGGGGCTCCTCCACTGACACAAAAGATGAAGCTCATTCCCAGTGAGGTTAAGGAAAAGCTGAATGAGGAAAAAATAATTTGAAATTCTGTAGAAATAGAATGGAGGATTCATCAAAAATGAATTTGTTCATGAATCTTCATCCCTTCCATGTCGTTGTTTTGCCAAATTCTTTTTAGACTTATTTTGGTTTTAGCTTGTCCTGAGCAATGTCTTGACTAAGACATTCTATGGGGCAAATTAGAATGATTTTGATCAAAGACAACTAATTCCATCTTTCCACAGTGAAAAGCAGTTCGATTTTCAGAAGTATTTAGCATCTGGAGTTCCTGCATAAAACTTCTGAAGGTAATAAATATCCATTTATTTTCCTGATAAAATTTAGTTTCCAGTGCTTCTATTATATTTTGCTTCATAATATCTGCTTTCCAAGGCTGATCGATTGTAACTATTTGATTCAGAGTTCTGTAGCAACTAATGTCACTTAGAAAATTTTCAGGTGTCTCTGTAAGAAACATGATCCTCACATATATGCTGGCTGCAGGCATTGTACAATATTCACTCCAAATTCCTTGTTTTGCAAACATTCCTAGTAGGACAGTCAAGAGAGCAAACAGAAGCAAGGATGTGAATGCTGCCTAAGTGCTGGTACATCTGCAAAATCCCCCTCTTGTCCCATATTTTCAAGGCTGCAGTGTCTTACTTCTGACTTTAGAGATAGCCAGACTGCATATGGCAAGGTGAGGAACAGGAAAGGTGACACCAGTGAAACTGAGTAGGAGAGACATTTATGTCACATGTATGGAGGTGGAGATTTTTTTTATCATTATAGATCTTGTTCTTCTCAGTTGGTCAGATGGGTGGGAAGAACCAGAGGTTGGGGATTTCAGAAATGCCATCACAGGCAAAATGCTGGGTTTTCCTAGTCTGCTTTTCCTTCTGGGAAGAGTGTGAGTACTCTTAAGGAGGATCGCAGATTCCTCAGAGCAGCAGCCTTCTCACAGAGAACCTTCACCATCATGGCCTCTTTGTGCTGCAGGAAATTCAAGCGTGTTTGATGAAGTTAGTAAAACTTTCATTTGTTTTTTATGTTCGGGGTTCGATGTTCAGTTTATGTTCCATGTTCAGGGCTAGTTTCTAATTTCCTCTGGAGAGACAACCCACAGCAACAGCTCTATTGGTCTATGGCAAAAGCTAGAGCCTAAAATAGTGCTGAAGGCTAAGCTTGCCGGGAACCTGATGGCAGGAGAGGAAACACAAATGAACAACTGAAAATTAATTCATGACTCCAGGAAAACACCTGAATTTACACAGTTACAGCCATCAAACTGTCTACATATGAGTTTTAATCTTCATTTTAAGTACTGCAAATAGTACTCTGTACAGCTAAGGTTTCTAACACCTCCTAGAAGACCTCATTGTCCATTGTCCCTGATATTCAGACTTACACTGTTCACACTAAATGCTTGTGTATCTGCCTTTGACCAATGTTTGAAAATTTTAGCACCACAAGTTAAGCTGTTACATTAATGAAAAATGTTGCTTTTCCCAAAGTAAATAATAAAACCCCAGTCTTAAAGCTTCTCATTGGACAAAACAACTTAAAACTAGCAGAGAAGTTGTCCTTAATTTAGGGATGTTCTTTTTCCCAATTTGTTCAATAAATAAGCCTCTTATTTCACAGATCCTGAGTGACAATGTGTAAGGGATTAGTAAATACATTTTCTAAGGATCTATCTGAAAAGAACATGCTCCACCGCCCTATGGCAGATGTGCTCACTGCACTGCATCCATACATTTTCAGAGGGGAGTTGAATATACTTTCACCTTTCGTTGCAATTGTCTGTAGCTGTAATTGTGAATCATGTGGGTCCAGGCCATGGAACTGAGACGTGAAACAAAGTTGCTGTTGAATTTCCAAGTTCCCAGTCTCTGTGAAAATACTATGGGAGAGAAAGTATGATGACATGGGAATGCCTATGGAGGACTTTGTGTGTGAGAAGGAATGTTTGAAGTAGGGTTGTCTGTGATGCCAAGAAGATTAAATAAATAAATAATCTGAAATCTTCATGTTTTCCTCTGGTTTTCCTGATAACCTATTAAGATTATAAGACTTTTACTGTTTTCCCTTTCCATCTACATTGGATCTTCGAGGTATAGCCAGAGCAACCTGTGCACAGTGCTCCCTCCTGACTGCGTTTCTATCCTTTTTCTGTGTTGACATTCTTCTCATTTGTGCTTTATTTTATTGGATTTGCAGAGCTATTAACTTTGTTAAATCCTCAAAATAGGGATCTCCTGTTTATCACTCTTTTACTAAATGAACAAAATCCCTTATATTCCTGATATAGTGGGAAACCATCAACAACTTACAATCTTTTGATATTTTAAGAGAAACAGAAGAAGCCATGTGACCATTCTATTTTTAATAAATCCCCTTTACAAAGTTTCTTAATTCTATAGGAAGCTGCTATTCCCTCTAATCTCCTGAGAAACCAGATTATTTGTATATTGCAATACCGCCTTTCTTTTTCAGTGTGCAGCTTTCTTTTCCAAAGTTTTGCTTCAGTTTTACCTGGATGCAAAATGCTCTGATCTCTGCTTCCAGTCATATTATATTGATAAGCTTGTCCACTCACATGAAAACCATGTCAGTCTTCACATTTTGCATTTCTTCTGTTAGGTGAATATTTTCCAGAGTCCAAGGGATGCTGAGGTACCCTTACACCCCTCCTTCACTTCATTTGGAGAAGTGTCTGCCTCTGTGGTCAAATTTCTCCCTGGGAGTTTAGGCACCATTGTCACAAGTACTTTTTCTTTACCTTCTTCTGCAGCAAAGCTATTCAAGGACTTTTCTCATTTCATAGACTTCAGAATTTCCCATGACTCTTGGTTCTCAGGTTTTGTGGAAAGGAGGCTGGATGCTGGAAATTATCAGTGAATTTAGAGATGACTTCTAATGCATTCATATGTAGGTAATTTATTCCCATTACTTTAATTAAAGCTATCTTTCCTCTTTTTAATATCTTACCATACTATGTACATACAATGGCCATGAAAAATAAAATGTGATAGGTTAAAGTTTGCCTCGGAAAAGGAAAAGCAATAGACTATTTAACTGAGAGATACATTATGTAGTGAGAAGCACAAGATTTAATACTAGCAGTATAAAAGAAGCTGCACATAAAGTTGTCTCCTTCCGCATAGAAATATGACCCCAGAAGCAGCCTCTGTGACATCCTAACATTAGCCATTGAAGTATGTCTACAAAGCATGAAGGCTAAATAGTTGCATTTCCAGAAAGACTGTAGTTTTCTCAGAGGACAGAGGTAAATTTTTGTTGCACTAATAGCTGGCATTTAAAATTAAGGAGAGTTTAAGAAATATGGAGCAAAACCTGAACTAGGTACCTCTGTAGGAATATTTATTTTGTAAAGATTGCAAACATACCTGTGATTTATCCTAGATAACTCACACTAAACTAATAGTTAAGCTTTGATCTGGTATTTTTTTGATAGAAAAAAGAACTCTTTACCTTAATTTGAGTGCGAGTATTTCAAAGTGGGTATTTGCAAACTCAGAAAAAAAGACCTTTTCATTAGTCCATCATTTTTGAAACAGTCACACTAACCCACAACCACATACAAATACAAAAATCCTAATGGGACTATTTTCTTACTAAGCCTGTAATAGTTTACATTCACCTAATGGCCTGGGGTTATAAGCAAACTACTCAATTAGAGAATTTAGGCTGGTTGCCCACATATTTTAGAGCAAATTATCCCTTCACAAATGCAGAACCCCCTATATAAAACGCCTAAACAGTATTTCCTGTTAAAAAAAGAAAAAATACTATTCCCTAAATTCCCACCTTAAGCCTACTAAGTATTTCTCTTTATGCTAGTGTAGCCATTTTATAGAGAAATATTTGGTTTTGCCTCACATACCTCAATCTAGACCCTTTTCCTGGAATGCTTTTAACCTTGCAAGCAGCTAAGAAATGCTAATGCAACTTTTTTCCTTTTTTTTTTTTTTTTTATTTATTTTTTATCCTCAGAGTAAGATTAAAAAAAAGAAGAAAGTGGTTTCTCACTTTCCCTATCGGTGATACTGGAACACAGAAGTCTTCTGAAGCATTTTGAAGCTTCAAGGATAACAGATCTTCCTCTTCTAAGGGCACTCTGAATTCTGAGTTATCTTTTGGCACTTTCTATTTCTTCTACTGCTTCTTTCACTTAAGAAAGAGGTTGATGCTTTCATCTTATAAACACCCATTAAAAGTTCCTCACTTTATTATGCAAAGCTGCTGCTCCCAATTGTATGCAGCTGGGTAGTTCTTTGAATTCTTGTGTCAAAGATCTTACAAATACAGTAAACCAGATATCAACTCCTTGCAACACACCTATTCCAAAATGGAGATGTGTAGTCTTGAATGTATACTGGGGATGGACATCTTCCTTGTAGTGTTTGACCGCAGCAGGGTAAGTCCGCTCAGTCCCAGAGCGGATGATCACTGCCATGAGTCCGATGCTACTAGTATAATTTTGGGCTGTGGATGGAGTGGTTCCCACCTCTTTTCCTCCCACTCTGCCACTTGCTTAGATGGTCATGTGAAATGACTTTCTGAGAGATGCAATGTGAGCTGAGGGAACTGCTGGTTGGTGGATCTGTAAGTAGATGAGACACAGACTCTTTGGGAAATGAAAATATTTTACGTATGAGCCATGAGTACTGTCATAATTATAAGCACCAATGAAGTGCCCTTTCTCTTGTTTGACATCTGGGGTAAAGAATGAGGGTTTCAGTCAAGACAGAAGCCTTGCCCTCTAGCACAGAGCTTGTAGATATCCTTAAGCAAAATTCTGCCTGAGTCAAAGAGCTTGTAGCATTCATCTGAAGATAGAATTTAGATCAAAATGTGGAAAATGTATGCAATGTGATTTACGTTAATAATTGAAGAGCCTTTTGATAAAACAATGAGATAGTGAAAAAATATTTGAATGCCCAAAGAGAACTTTGGAGCAGATGAGTCTACCATTTTTGATGTTTAACATTTTCAGTTCTAACCGGCTCCCCTCAATGCTTTATGTAGTCTATTCATCCTTATAAGTCAGAATCTATGGGATTTCTCCACTATGGCACCCACTGCAAGCTGTCACTTTGAAAGGCACATGTGTTATTAAACTAGATGACCAGAACAATCTCCTGCACTACTGCAAAGCTCAGATAATACAGCAGCAATGATAAATAAAAAAAAAAACTCAGATGCTGCCTTGCAACTCTACAAGTCTGTAAAAATTGTGAAGGGCAAGAGTAGAAAGAATAGATTAGAATTACCAAGTAATAGGGAGTTATGTGTTACAGAAGTATCAGAGGGATCAGGTCTCAGACCTGCATTATGTGTGGGCCCCTACAACTGTGCAGAACCCTAATAAAGTTTTGGGGAAGCATGCAGCTAAAATACCCCACTTAGACTCTGGTGAAAGATTAGGACCTAATTTTGTGCAATGCTCAAAGAACAGAGAAGGTGTAAATTCTAAATTAAGAAAAACATGTGTTAAAGGATGACAGATGACACCAGTGTAATAAAGCAGTTAAGCACAGTGTAAAGAAGCAAATAATTATTTTAGAGATATATAAATTAATGTAACAAATAGATGTCAATGCACATACTTCTGAAAATGATGCTAAAGAAGTGTCTTCAGGAGAGCTTTAAAATCAGCAGACTGCAGGTGGCTATTCTATGAGCAGGGTGTCAACAGCAGTTCTACTGCAGTAGGGAAGAACAGAGTCAAGAAAATTGTTAACATCATCCGGAAAAAAAAAGGTAAATATTCTTAATTTTCTCAGATGTGCTCCTTAAGCAGGATTTCTCATATTAAGATGGAATTTCCTTATTAAAAAGTGCAGTAAATGATGTTCAAAGCTAAGAATAATATCAAAGGAATATGGAAGTATTTCAGGACTCAGGATCAGACCAGAAATTCTGGAGCTAACAGGGTAAAAACAAAATGCCTAATCTCTCTGTGTGATGGAATTTGATTAAGGTTTATTGGCTTTTTACTACAATTTCCAATTTGACAGGCCCCACTAAAGCTAAAATTGAATTTCATATACAAAGCTTATGTGGTTATGTTTGTTATTAGCATTGTCTCCCTAGAGATATTTGGATTTTGTTTAACTGAAAAATAAACAAGTTAAATGCCGAATTGCCTAGCTAAGACAGTTATATGATGTGGTCTTTTCCTTTCATTATAAAGATTGTGAGTTTTGGGATACATGTTTAGGAGTTTGTGGTTACTTTACTTTAAATCTAATACTGTGGACTTATAATGTTTTTGTTCAATGTTCTGCTCTTTTCATATAAAGTTCTGTGTCCTGGCCAATTTATGGCCAGACTTATCCAATAAACAAGTTTGTAGGAATGCATTTATAGATTGTTAGAAATATGTGTGGTGCCTGTACTTTTCCCAGCAATAATGATTTATTTTTACAGTTATATTTAGGTATATTGCAACAAACCAGGAAAATAATTTGCATATATCAGAAGATATTTTTCTAAAAAAATAATAAAAAAAATAAACAAACCAGGAAGATGCATAATTCAAGATTAAAAAAATACCTAACGAGTATGGGTGCATTTCTCTGCTCTTGACATTTAAAAAGACTTAAGCCAAGCTCAAGACATTTTAAAAAGACTTGATTTTCAAAGTTTGGACAATTAGTACATTCTGAAAAGCAGATCCTTTGCAGTATCTCATCTGGGCCCACAAGACCTTTCTGAAAGTTTTCTTGGTAAATCAAAGAGTAAGCAAAAAAGCCAAACAGGAAAGCTTATGATTTGTCAATACACGTATCAGACAGGCTAGGAGATGGAGTTGCATTGGAAGCTTCCAGGATTCCGGCGACCCAATTTGCTAGTTGTGGGTCATTCAAGCAGATACCAGAGACAGCACCAAACTGTTTCTTGTGAAAATGAAGAGATGTTTTGATGTTTTGAAGAACAAACTGGTAAGACGGGCAGCTAATAAAATCGGAGTAAGTTTTCATTGTACATTAGGTTAAGATATTTGGGATTAGCATCTACTTGTTTGTAAGTGAAGATAATTCAATAACTGTGTAAAACTACTACTCTACATAAATAACTTAAGTCACTGACAAGCATAAAGTGTTATAACAGTTTTTTTCTGCTTTTCTGGCATGAAAGAACTGATCTAGTACTGATATATACATATTATTTCATAAAATAACCCAGACTTAACAAAAAGTATATTTTGCCCTAAAGCAAAACTCCTAGATTTCATTACATCTTATTTCTATTTCCTGATAACCTCCTTTAGTCTCAACAGGACTCAGTTTGATGTGCTGCTTGTGCTGGAATAAGCCTTTTCTAATGCATTTTATTCTGGTTTATTTTGCCTGAAGAACTAAAGTTGTATTTAAGGTTTTTCTCCTTCCTCACATCTATTCTGCATTTTACCTTTGACTCATTACATCTTTATCACTGGCCTTACTTTTCACTGGTTGATTATGGGTCCATTGGCTGATTATAGGTCAGTTCATGACTGGAACATGGGGAGTACCCCAAATATGTGTAAAAGCCCCAACTCATTGCTCTGAAATGCCAGTTCCCAAATGTGTTTTTAAAATTCAAGACACATAAATTTTATCTAAGCACCCCTATGTAACCAAAGCAGGCTTGGAATGACTTTGAATCCTATCATTTGAAGTCATCAGAGTGATTACAGTAGAAGTTCTGCTTCTTGTCCATCTTCTATATGTATTTAATGATAGGGAATTTAATCTATATGTACTTTAGATGGGGAATAATTTTTTACATCCTTCTAATATAATTCATTCAAGCTCTATTTCAGACATTTATTAGTTTGATATACTACAAGAAATAATGTTGCCTGGGAGTTTTGCATGTGAAAGGGTTGTAAATTCAGATCTTAAATTATCTAAACTTGAAACTGCCATAGCTGTAGTAAAGGATACTCAGTATCTGAAATACGTCCTGAAATTCTGAATGCTTTCAAATTTCACATTCTTTGAAAAGTCATTTGAAAATCATGTGTGAAAAGACTAACAGAGATTATAGCATTAAACACAAGCGCAAAGCAACTCTTCATTGTCATTCAGCTTGCAAGATATATACTTGCTTTCAAGGGGAGCACTAATATTTGTCATCTTTAACTGAATGAAATCACAGATACTTTTACATGTGGATTTTATTATATGAATTGGCTTATAAGCCTGCTATTTAACATGATTATATGAATTATGAACTGTGATTTTATTTCTTTTGTAATCTCTGTAGAGCTTGCCATTATTTTTACATGTCTATGTCTGGCATTAGGCACCTTTGAAATTGTGCCAGAAATATTTATTGTCTGATTTCTGGCATTTTGGGACTCTGTGGTTCCGTTTGGTTTCCAACCAGAACAAAGCTTATTAGCAGATTCACTTCTTGGTACTTTGCCGAAAACAATCTAATATGTAAATTTAATACTTCATTAAAGTTAGCTCTTGTGACAATCAGGAGGAGGAAATGCATTTAATGTAGGTAATGTTCTATCTACCATTTTGAGCAGTTATCAGAAGCAAAATATATGTACTAATTAGAACTTTCCTTCTCATTGCTTGTCTCCTCCAGCTTGACTAATAAGAAAGCACTAAAATGCACTCAGGTTGAACAGAAATTCCTGCACTTGTCTGTGCTCTGTACACACGCACACAGCACCCTGTAAGGGAGGCTTGCTGCAGTAAGAACAGCACGTTCTTGTTTGCCCCTTGAATCACATGTACTCAGTTCCAAATTCCATTATTCTTAATCAAGTAAAAATCCTCTTTAGGTCAACAGGAGTTTCATGCAAATTACTTTGTAATTTGGCCCTCATTTGGTTGGGTTAGCTCCCACTTTGCCCAGTAGGCACAACCACATTAAAAAGGCTACTGGAAAGAATTCTTTATTATATTTAGCTTTAAGGAAATAGATGTTAATAAAATTTAAGGATGTACTTATGTGTTTATTAAAGAGGAGTAATCCTGTTGAATCAGAACCCTAATTTGTTTGAAGAGCAAACTGCTCCAGAAAGCAAAAATAATATAGCCAACTTAGATATTAGTACAGCTCAAATACTTTCAGTAAGAATAATCATGTTTTCATTTGGAAAATGCAGAAAATTGGTTTAGTATGTTTTTTTACAGAACATTGAGTTATTGTTTATACAGTCATTTTTCTAACTATAAACATATATTACTCATTACAACCACGAAAGAGTCAGAAGCTTGAAATCATGCCCATCAGGGAAGGGAATGTACTTCTATGTGTGTAATAACTGTTTCTAAATCTTCATACACGATTTGAAGCATAACTTATCTCAAATAGGGGCAAAACCATCTTTCTGCTTTTCGTGACATTTTCACATCAGGATGCTTCTGGTTTGTTTGTGAGATCTTAATGACAGAATAAACATCTGCACTTCAGTTTTTTATAATAAATCACTTCCTGTTTTATTGTGCCACCAAAATAACCCAAAATTTAACCATGTTCCTAAACATAGTGAGAGATTACAGTACTCAAATGAAGATGAGACTGCCATTCCTGCTTTAAACTTGATGGCCTTTCAAGTATGGAAAAGTTCATGCTCTAGGGTATCAATCAAAAGGTTTAAGACACTAAGATTACCTTTTTTATTTAAAGCTTTTGAAATATTTGTATTTTTCCAAATAATGATAATTAAATTAATAATAATAACAATAGTAATGATTGTAATAATAAGCAATAAGCAATAGTAATATAGCAACAGCAACAGTAACAGCAACAATGACAGTAAAGGCAATGGCAATAGCAAGTAATAGTAATAATAGTATTAGTAATAATAATTATTATTAATCAAAAGCAAAGGTCTTAATCACAACGAACATGCTTTATGGAATGGAAAAGTTGATCTCAGCTTCTTCTGATGATTGTAAGCAACTGTTAAAGATTTTTATATGAGCCATTCACTTGAAATGATATCTTTTGACCTGATGGATTGTATATTTCTTTTTGAGGTAATAATTTATCAGGAAGAGTCAGATGCAAAGGACTTCATGAAAGTCCTGCAGCATTCAAATGCCTGATGTGATAAAATACTAAAAAGCGCAGGAAATTAGAGGTAACTGTAAGAATACAGGCATCTGACACTCCGAATATTACAGATGTATCAGGACATCAAAAGAAGCATATACTATTATGTATAAAAAATTAAATAAAAGCAATAATGTATTCCTCAGTGCTGTTGTTGCAGAGTACATTTCTGAAGCACATCTTTCCAAAATATGTTCCTAATGTCACCTCATTTCAGAAATTCCATCCTTTTTGTGTGCTCTGAAACTATTAAAATGTCACAGATTAAATACAATTTATTTGGTTAATCTATTTTTAAGCCTTTCTTTCAGTTTCCAATTTGTATCTATCTGCCTCGTGGCTTCAGGCCTCAAATCTGCCTACCTCACCAGTTCCCTCTACAAGGGCGCTAAGAGTCCCTTGTAATCTAAAAAATTTTCTCCAGCTCTTTTCCCATTCCCAGTCCTAACTGCAAATTACAATAAAATAAGACAAGAACATAGTTTGCAGTAGTGGCAATCAGTCATGTCAGTTAAGAGTAAAATGCAGGTCTGATGTAGTTTTTACTGCATATACGCTCACAGAAGGTAGCTATTAATTACATCTGTATTTTTTGCATTGTTAAAAAAAAAGTTTCTATATTTTTTTTCTTTTTTTTTTTTAAATGAAAATTTTAAAATGCAGGACACTCAAAAACACGTGTTCATTACTATGTATTTGTCATTTATGAAATGCCAGCATGCACTAATTCCATTCAAAATGCAGAGGAAACAGAGTAGCAGAGTCCAGGCCTCAAGACACATGATCTGTTGTTGACTCGATTCAGTTTTGGTTTACACTAACACCATTAGCTGCGGGATGTTCAGCTGAGGATGAGATGTAAGGACACTGCAGCAATCCAAACACTGACATCAACTTCATTCCACCAGTGGCAGTAGAGTAGCTTTGCAGCTGGAGAGCAGAGCCATAGGGAGGAGTGCCTGGACTTTGTCCCTAACAGCTCGAGGTTGCTTTAATCACTGAGGTGCCCACGGGGCACAAGGAAGTGGTCTGAAGTGTAGCTGTGCTCTTGAAGAATCCCCTGTGGTGTACAGCAATGAGCACAGAACAGCTAACCGAAACAGAATAGGGCACAGGACCACAGTTTTAGCCTGAGCAATGCAGTATACAGCAGCTTATCCCAAACTGCATGGAGTAACAGTGCAGTGAAAAAAACTGGTGAGATGGCAGCACAGGCTGCAAGACCACAGTCAATAGTGGAATGGGTAGTGGAGTTTGTGATCTTGAAGCTATCTACATACCTTCATTTGTTGCAATCACATCTACATTTGCAATGTAAACAATGGTTCTGTTTCAGCTTTTAAAATTTTCCAGACTCCAAATGAGTTAAACTACATGGACTCACTAGCCAGAGAAGTCCAAAAGGGTCTACTTTAAGAGAATGCTGAACATTGGAAGGCTAAATAATAAAACTCAAGTAAACATAAAATAGCAACATTGAGCTTCTCTGAACCAGATGTAATTTTCCTAAGGATGTAGGGGCCCATATATTTATTTAGAAAAATAAACTGGATTACTCGGCTACATATACTGCTAACATATACGTGTTAAAAATGTTACTATGGGAAAACTCTTCTTGAAGGTAAAACATTCTTAGGCTGTGAGACCAAAATATTTTAGAATAAGCTAATTACTGATTGTTCAGTGTCTGTATATAGAGGGACTGAAAATGCTAAATGCTTTCTTTGATGCTGGAGAAAATTCTGAAGATATACTGCCCTACTGGAGCGGTTATGCAGAATCAGGTTAAGCACCAATTCCACTGATAATGAAGGATTTTGAAGGGAATTCATTCAAGAGTTTTAAATACTCTGTAGGGGGCAGTTTTGAACCAGATTAATGAAAATTTAAGCTGGCTGATTCAAAGTTATGGTTTTATTCTCAGTTTTATTACCCTCACCAGGTACATGGGCATCATTTCTTCTTTTAGGTAGATCTTGGCTCTGAAGCAAACAGATAGCTGCATATTGTATAACATCACAAGCTGATAGACTTAGTCAATCAGTTCAGTAATGGTACCTAACAATAATTCTTGTTATTATTATACTTTTAATCTAAGCAGTGATTAGAACTTCATGGAAGAGTCCTGCACAAAAACCAGCTCTACAACAGGCCCCAAAGACAGAAGTCTGGGATCCCCTTCTTACTTCTGGTTCAGCTCTGAAACAGGGCTGGATTTTGTGCTGACTTTAAAATGTTTATGAACTCTCTGGAAAAGAAACAGAAAGAAGCTTCTTGGAGACACTGGTATTGGCTGCAGCATTTCAAAAAGCCTTTAAAGCTGGTATTGTCATGATTTGGGTTTATTTTAAATGAATACTATGCTAGACCATGGAAAAAGATGCTAGTTCACTTAAATCATTGAAGATTTAAATCAGCTTCTCTCCAGCAACATACCACTTAGAAGTATGAAAACCAGGAGTGGACCATAACTGTGTTTCATCTGAAACCAAAAAAGGAAGACATCCTCTCAGCATAGGAACAGTCATGGCTATAAGGATTTAAGTCGATGTGACTCTAGAGTGCAAACCGAAGAGAAGGAGAGGCTCAGTCACTGAGTCTTTTTCCATTTGGAGAGGAAGGTGCAGCCTAGGTCTCAATGAAGAAAACAAAGCTGTAGATATAGGTGACCTTTGAAAATGGTAGCAGGGCATTTATAGTATAGTCAATGGCTCTGCATTGACTCCCATTATCGTGCTTTCAATGAACTTACTTGAAGCCATGATTCGCAGCCAAAGTTGTTACTTAGCTAATATTGTAACTAGCTAATAATGTAAGGCAGAATGATACACTTTGAACATTGGCAGAAGCTAAAAGGATTGATTTCCCAATGTCAAAACTAAGAATGAATGTCTGGCAGATGATCAGACTCAGCAGCTCTACTGCTTAAAGCTTGAAGATGATTGTGTTGCCTGGAAAGGTGGTGGGATATCTTGTTTGTCCTCCCCTGGCCTAAAAGCTTTGTCTATTCTGTTTAGATTTGAATTCTTTTTAAAATTGATGTACTGGGTCTGGCTGGGATGGAGCTGATTTCCTTCACAGCAGCTCATATGCTGCTGTGCTTTGGATTCTGTTACCAAAACAGCACTCTTAACACAGCAATGCTTTGGCTATTGCTGAACAGCAATAGCGCTGACACTTGCACAGTGTTGAGGCTTTCTCTTCTTCATTCTCTGCTCCCTTAGTGAGCAGGCTGGAGGTAGGCATGAAGCTGGGAGGGGAAACAGCCAGGACAGCAGACCCAAATTGGCCAAAGGGATATTCTGTACCATATAACATCATGCTCGGCAATAAAATCAGGGTAGCAGAATAAGAAGGTGGTGGGTTTTATCTTCCAGGATAGACAACTGCTTGAGGACTGGCTGGGCATTAGTTTGCTTGTGGGAAGTGTTATTTCCCTTGCATAATTTTTTCTTTCCTTCACTTATTAAACTCTCTTTTACACAGTCCATAAGCTTTCTTACTTTTACTCTTCCTAGTGTCTCCCCCATCCCGCTGAGGGGAAGTGAGCAGGAGGCTGCGTGAATGCCTTCCTGCTGACCAGGATCAAGCCACCACGACTGGAAAACCCCCAACATTTACAGGCTATATCCAACAATGCAGGGTGAGCTGAGGACACACAGCTTCTGCAAAGAAATGTCCTCTTCAGGTTACTCTGAGGCACCTTCTTCCACATCTGTGCACCTGCTGCCACTT